>PDGT01000143.1:0-12591 GCA_003671415.1 Megathymus violae | reverse complement strand
CCGCCGCGCTGTACCTTATCGCTGTTTCCAGATCCGTGTCGGAAATGTTCCGCGAACATCGCAGCATTCGCCTGTTGATTTTGCCTCTACCTCAAAAGAACGATGTACAGTGGTATAGTACACTTTCTTTAGGAAGCCGTACATCCAAATATGCTACTAAATTAAGATACTCTAATTAGAGATAACTTCGATTGTAATGCAGAGAAAGAACTTAACAATATCCAGCATGTGTAATGATTGTAGAAAGACGGATCTAATTAGAAATTTAATTACGAAATAGTTTTAAAAGTGTCTTTCATTGTGGATTTCATATCTTATTAATTAACCGTTCACTGGTCGTCAAACGGTGATTATGTGAAAGCGGCATCGAAATGCATTGCGTTATCTATACGCATAGTAAAATTGTATCTGGTCGGTTTCTGTATATTGAGAACATATGAGGAAGGGGCTTTTATTAACGCAATAGAACACAAAACAATAGTTGTTAGAATTTTTGTCTGTTTGACTGTATGTTTGTTCACGCTAATCTCAGAAATGTGTTAAATGATTTCGTTTTCGTTTTCACTAATATGTTGCAGTAAGTGTAAGCACTTAAAACTTAAAGTTTGTTTCCTTGCAATCCGTCCATAAATAAAAAAGTTATGAATTAATTTAAAATAATGCGGGTACTACATATTTCTTAGCGTAAGGCGTGGTTTTCCCGAAGTGAAGCTAGGGCAGTTTGCTAATGTTACCAAACGAATATATAAAACAAAAACACTATTCCTGGACCTTATTATTATTTATTTATTAGTAGCAAATGTTTGACAATTCCTTTTAATTATGACTTCGTTCCACTTTATGTAACTTGAGAATGAACTTAGAACATTCTTCCATTCAAGTTTGTTTCCAAGTTTCTTAAATTGAAATTGATATGAGTTTTCGATATCTTAGGAATGACTACTTTATTATTACATGCATAGGGTAGATAATGGTCTGGTCGAGAAGTTCCCTAAGGAACGTCCCGGCGACGTGTTGGGACATGTCGGCGCTTGTTTACGTAACGTTGGAGATAAGTTACAAGTCGTGGTTATTCTCCAATAATTTAAAAGGTTTTCCACTTTTCCTTCGTTTAGATATTCAGCGACGTGAATTATAAAGTTAACCCATGATACCTTGAATTCTGGATGGATATTGGCTTATATCTTAAACTTACTGATGTCCAAACGTATCAAATGAGAAGCGAACGACGACGGACCGTTGAGTATCCGATTAATGTAAATTACAATATGAATATTGGCATAGATATTATATTGCGTTAATACATTTTTAGCTTTAGGCTTACATCCCATACTTACACATCTTATTTACGATTACCTATAACACTAGCTTGGATTTCGTCTTCGTGGGCTAGACTTAGGTGCAGACAGAAATTAAACATGTACAAATAAATAACATAGTCTCATACATATGACATACATTGCATGATGTCATGACATTTGCACTATAGGATGATATTTAATTACAATACTGATAATAATATTAATAATAGGTAATGGAAACATAACGCATTATAACTGCGTTTTAAAAACTGCATTCACTAATACATGATCATATACGATAAGAATTTTCAATTTTGTGTGTTCCATAAAGTTGGTGAAATATACTTTGTTGATATAATTTTCCTGTCTTTTAATCTTATTACTGCAAAACTGTAGAGCATGAGGTGCTCCATCCAGCATTGAATCCAATCCTGCCGAATAACAGATGCAGCTATAGTGTCAGGTCAAAATCTTCCTTTGGAGGACCCTGGGCTCTACACCACCGACTAACTCCTAGCTAGTTACAATTGTCCTAAACTCTACCGTGAATTGTTTTTCGTGTTCCGAATGCAGTGTGAAAGAGAAAGTTACAAACAGGGCCTCGTCTCTTTTTTGGCTGGCAACGCATCGACGATACCTATGGTAATAACACAAAAGTCTATTGGCGACGGTGACCACAAGTACACATACCATCGCTTGGCTCATCCGAGCTATACATATATATCAGAGCTTCAATTTGCTGCCTCATCAGGAAGTTAGTTTAACAAAATTCTACTCGAAGAGACCAATACTGGAAGGTGGGTTAGTATAAACGTATTAAAATATATATCAAATGATTGTTTATGATATATATATCAAATTTTATATTATTCAATAATTTTTTGGCGTTTGTTACTGTATTTCTACTTCCCAAATGCAGATGGCGTTGGAGTAGAGTTAAAACATACTGCCTAATAGTAAGTTCTAATCCATAAATAGCAACGCTTCTGCCGGCATTAATGGCGTCTGTCGTATAAGAAAAATTTCTATTTTTTAGTTTTATATATGTTTAAGTAATATATGTTTTGTAGTTGATTTTGCTTGATCTAGAAGATTTTATGTTTTGGTTTCATTTGTCTCATTTTAAGTACCTAAATAAATAACACATTAAATACATTTTAGTTTTCTTTTTAAATATTTTTTTATGTTTATGTAACACATATGCAAATAGTATACATAAATAATACAATAAAATAGTAATATGGCTTTCATACAAAATGGATATATGTATATCAAACTGCGAGTCAAAAATGAATGGAGTTCTCTGCAAGTCTCACTCCAATTGGGTTGATCACTCTTTGTACTATATTCAAATTTCCCGCCGATTTTATGGTTCACGGACACATTCGGCAATGTTCGGCTACCTAACCGACGTCGACCGAACAACGTATCAAGACAAGAGACTACCCTCGAGAAGAAAAAAGTGTGAAGAAGATTCGCGAACGTGGCCGGCGAGATAATTCGTTTTCCGTTCTATTCGTATTTAAAAATTCTAAAGAAACACGTAGAGTTACCATATTTCTTAACAATCCCTACTAAGTAGTGTGCGGGATCTCGCGGAGATGTTATAACTCGATAGTTAGTGTGTGGAGTTCAGTGCCGATGATACTTTATGGTGAAGACCTTCAATCATCGAGACACTTGGAGTGATCCGAGTCGGCAAATCAACCTCGTAGTGGGATTAAGGTATTGTCCGCTTCCGAACCATCATCATCAATTCTTTTTTTCGGCGGGATATTCTAATCAACCTTAAACGCGTATCCCGACCCAGAGTGATCTGTAGGGCTCCCCTTTCGGCGGGGCCTTACGTCACATGGGTAGTTATTTCAAATATATCATCATATCAGAGAAGAGCATAGACATACTCTCAGATGTAAATTTTAAATTTCCTGTTTCAACATCAATTGGCGATCCCAGTAATTCAAAGTACAAAAGATTTTTTTCCACAATGTGGGATTTTTTGAAGGTACAATCATAGCTTCTTCTTCTTCAGCAACGCATTGACGACATCGTCTTTCTATATCCGAGTTTCAATGTGCGGAAGTGACTATTTACAACGTTCTGGTTCGTTAAATGTGGCCTAGTGACGAAATAAAAAGAAATTGCTTCACCAGCTTTTGACCACAAAATCATACCTTAATTCTATGTCCGTGTTACAAACCGTAGGTAGGTAACAGAGATGTTCCCATCGAACCGTTTTATACCTGATACTTTTGGATGCAAGCGTTCAGGAAAGTATTCACGCCATCGCCATGACATGTTTCGTCACGAGGTACATGTATAGTTTACGTATATATTAACATTCTTACTACCCATAATTCCGGTACGTCAAGGTATCCATTGTATTGGAACTTTTTCATCTCTTTTAAGTAACATATGCTCTTTGTGACCTTCAAGGCCAATAAAAAATCAGATCCGCAACAACTGCAGTAACCGAGCCAAATGTTGTGTGTTGTTATTTTAGTTCAAAAGAATAACATAATATAATCAACCACGGACGTAAGATACTAGACGTCTCTAAATTGGCAACTCATATTAGAAATGTTAAAGCTTGTTAAAGGTTGATTCGAAATATATATTTATCTGAGGACCATAAAAAGCAACTCTTACTCGTAATTTAACGCATCCTTTCTAAAATTCTACATACTATTACAATGCATAGATGTTACTATCAACCTTTCCCACGAACACCAGGTCTTATACGAATTAGATCGTGCTTTGATAGTCTTATTTTTATTTTCAGTTGTTGACTGCATCAATATCATAATAACTATGACATGTCAACTTTATCCGTGTCACATAAATTATTTTATTCGCTTGGAGTGACTCCATGCATTATGTAGCGTCGTGTCGCAACATGTATGCATGACGCATTCGAGTTCGAACGCTGAACGTTGGGACACGGGACGACGAGTTTCAGTTGAAGTTGGTGAATATGAATATTTGATTCCATTTAAGTACTAATATTTATCGAGTATATAGTGTATTGTATTGGGTGTAACGTGTCACGCGAAGTTTCAAAACCAGCACGAACCTGTAATCTTTCGAATGGCTGTATATTAGAATTTAATTATCATTTGCTTCGGTGGAAGAATACATAATAAAAAGACTGCGTACCTGAAAGTTCTCCCCGATATTTCAGAAGTGAGATGATGAGTCAAGTAAGTGTAAAATTTTCCAATCCGCGTGACCAGAGTAGTGAACCTATATCCTAGCAATGGAAGAAAATACCTGTAGTCAGCAGTGCAACGTTTATGTGCTGGAATGATGATGAACTTACAGATGCTAACGTTACAGACCAAATATAAAAACTACAGATATCTGGTGAGTAACTCATCACTCTATCAATGTCCGTCATGAAGTAACTCTCTCTCTGAACACCATACTTGTAAGAAGAGCCTGGGCTGTCACAAGTAATGATGCTCGAAATTGCAGTTGAAATTTTAAAATATTTCACGCGTAGACTTTAATTTTAAACGGTGGCTTCGTTCCGAACGTGAATCCAAATTAAAATTCGCAAGAGAGGAATTACCTAACCGCAAAAAAGGTCAGAGATTAGCAACGGGAATTGGATGGGAATAAAAAATGAAACGTGTACCGGGGTAGTGCCGATCAGAGGTCAGCGACCGGCAGCCCTGATGCGGTTACACCTCATTATGTAAACAGGGCCCATCTGGTGCTTGCGTTGTCGTTCACCACTGATGAGAATTTAATGTTGCCACTTTACATGTGTGGCTTTTGAAGGATCCCCTTGTGTGTGAATTTTAGAGATAATTCCGAGGTAATGTACCATCTACTTAGTAGAATTATTTAAAACGAGAAAATAAATATCCTGGTACGAAGTTAGAAGTATAAAGTTTACGATGTTGATGTAAACATTAAGAAAAAATACTTTCATTTCCATTCTAACAGTTACTTAAGCTTTATCATTTTCTAAGTATTCAGAGATCTAATTTGAATCTTGTTATCAATCGAATAATTTGATGGATGTCGCGAAAAAAGTAGTTTCTTGGGTTACTCTATTAGAATTTCGAACTGTATACAGAGAAAAACACGCGTCGTATCACTTTTATCTACACCTCACCAACTTCACAATACAGTCTAAAATGAAATGATGTCCTTAGAAAATCATCGTTTAAAAATTAAAAAACGAAAACATATTCTTAACAGAATATTCAAACTATGTACATGAAATGGAATACAGGCACAAATTATAATAAAACATTAAAGAGAACATACCTATACAAATACTTATAATAAATGCAATGTGTATCCGAACGGATCGACCAAGCACGGAAACCACGGTCATAATTATTATGATCAAGTCAAAACATTTTTACGTCGTGGTTCGTTACTACCGAGTTTGCATTAAACGCAATAACATAATTGCATGTGAATTTTGACTCGTACTCTTTTCCATATTTCATATGTAATTGTGACATTCCTTTGAAACTTACTACTTTGAAGCATACAATTTGGACGAGTTAGCATGTTATATTCAGAGGAGTAATTTTAGTATTTATTAGAATAAAAATACATCGATCAGAACAGTTCTGACGAGATTTGAAACATCTCAGTCGCTCTTGCTTTAAAAATCCATTATCTAGAATAGATCAATTACGATCCTCATTGGCAGGCCCTTCACTAAATTAGGGTCTTTCTCTCTAAAGAAGTGGCAAACTGGGGCTTAAAAGTTATCAGAGTTTGAAAATGTTATACAGTATTTTTGAGCTAAGGAGTTTTCTTATAACGAAATGATCCTACTAAAACTTTTGTAAACGGAAAGATTATATCCCACCGCTAATACCACTATGGTTCAAAACGCAATAACCTTATGAAATACCGCTTACCTGAAGATGAACCTCATTTTGCACATTTAATAGCTTTCGCTTATCGTTAAACTTATAGCAGGCTGCAAGAGCCGTTCGCTTCTAAAACTTTAAACTTTAATTGAATTTCGTACTGACGCGTAGTGATATAGCTAGCATGTCATGCCGCTTCTGTTCAGATATGTACATATGTGTTAAAACCTGATTAGGTACTCGCATACATATACAGTTTAACTAATGGAACCTGTCACAATAACTGCCGTCAACACAGCATTCATTTAGGAATGATCAAAATAAAATAGGAATCAACACATCGTGTACCTAAATTCAGCAAATAAATAATATTTTGGTTTTGTAATATTTCGATTTTGACTTAGTTAACTTAATTAATTAGAAGTTATGCACTAAACAAGTACGTACTGTGAACTTACGAAACGAACTAGAATACGTTGAAAGAAAAACTAATAGACGAAAAATAACTGGCATGTGCCTATTACGTCAATACGGTCCGACATGAACGTACATGATAGCCGAGGCACTGATAATCATTCGGTATCGCAGGTAATTGATGACCGCACTCCCTACGATCTGTCGCTGCCGATACACGTGACGCTGACTGTTGAACTATACAAAAATGCCGATTCCGTTGTGTGGAACGGATTGAAAATCCAAAAGGATCAGTGCTCAATCCGCAATCATCATCTTTTTTCATGTTTTCCCTGAGATCTGCCGGTGCCTGCCTTAGTGACTATAATAAATAAATATATAATATATCAAATCAAAAAGGTTATTTACAGATAGAGATAATATATACACTGGATATAATTTACTCTTCATATAATATTCTATTAAAAAAGAATAACGGCTACTGAAATCAGGCTCTCGACACAAAACCTCAGCGTATTAGAATGATATTGTTGTATTTTCAAAATGCTAGATGAAACTAAATTTAATATTAATAAAGAAATCTAGACAGCATCTTGCGACTTCTTTATAAATTAAAGAGGTTGGTATTTTTTTAATGTAAATAGCTGATAAAAAAGGACCTGATGGTGAGTGCCCGCGTCGTCCATGGACATCAGCAAGAGTAACGATATCCCTTATGTGTGCCAGCCACAAAATGAGAAGAAAAAAAAGAAAGTTACATAAAATACAAATACATGTTTAATTCTAAAAGCCATAATTTAAAAAAGTCTCTCTACTTAGCTTAGAATCTACAGAGCCTATTATATTGGAAAAAAATACATACTATATATTACTTTCTTTTTTACATAATAATAATAATCTTACAATGTAACAACCTTTCCTATAAACTTCTGTGTAAGAATTTTCCTTTGATTGCACAAAACTTCCCGCGGCACCCACGCACACTTCAGCGCTGTTCTTTAGTTTTAGTTTAAAAGACGTAAAGTAAGCTATTTCGGAATGCACCATTATCTCACAGTAAGGTTTACTGTTTGCGTTGTGCAACGTCAGCTAGTAAGGCGGAATGCACACAGGACAGGTGCTACGTGTACATCAAATATAAATTCAAAATCATTTAATCATATAGGTATTCTGTAAATACACTTATGCACGATATGTTTTGCTTCTACTACCGTTTCGAAAAGGTGCTTTAACATTGAGGAAAAGAAACGGTGAACGAAACTCCTCAGCACATCTTTTAAACAACACATGGTAATTACAAAAGTTTAATTAAACCTGTGCGGAACTGGTTTCGACACTTATTATTTCCAGGCGTCCTTGTCATTAATATATTCTATCTATACCATAATATACGTTGCCTATAATCTGCATTTTCAGCATTATATAGTTTATGAGTAACGCATTATATTGTTTTAGGTTTAATATCCACTCAGCATTCTCAATAAAATCATTGCAGTGGCAATGCCTTGTAACATAAACATAACATAAAATCAAACCTCCAGTGCATGACACAAAAATTTCATAATTTTGTCGCACTGTCACAAAAATGTGAAATGTGTCACTATCATTATACATATAAGTAAATTTTCGTTGTATTTTCTCCTAGCTTGATGACTTCGTTTCATTCGTTCTGTGTGCATTTCTCGTAACGCTATAAATAACGTCAAACTGACTCCCGGACAAAACTGAGTTTGGGCCTCCGCCGAGATTAATGTGGATGCAATATTATTACAGCCCACTTAAAACACTAACCACGGCCGCTGACGTAACCGCGCCACCGGCTCGCGGTAAATAATAAAATCCATCTGCTTTGCACTCTCCGCCCGTGAAAATTCCTCTGGAATTAATTCCGACGAGTTTGTTCCGGTTCTGAAACGTTCCGGGGAAACGTCCTGTCAGCTCCAGTTGCTAAATTGTTTTGGGAGCACTCACCGGAAAATCGTTAATAGTTTACGTGTGAAACGTGTTGCACTGCGAATGGTCCCGCGTCGTGGGACGCGTAGCAACACTGACAGTTACGGTGATTAAGTAAAGACTAGGAATCTCCATAACTGAAGCAAATATTATAGAGGAACACAATCATGAAACAAGAAATAGACATAATTTTGTTTCTTCTTCCTATCGTCTTCAAAAGGTTCACCGTTATTTTATGGAGCTTGGAGTTCCTTTTTACAATAAGGTTATAAAGTTGATCCGTGAGTTGCCCATTGGAACTTTTAAGCGACGCATTGCAAATACAGCTTATAGACCAGGGATATTATAATATAGATGAATACATTAATGACAAGGTCACCTGGAAATAGTAGAGTCGAATCCAGTTCTGCGCAGGTTTAAACTTTCGTAATTACCAAGTGTTGTTTAAAAGATGTGCTGAGTAGTTTCTTTCGCGGTTTCTTCTTCTCAATGTTAAAGCACCTTTTCAAAACGGTAGTGGAAGCAATAAATGACGTTCATAAGTGTATTTACAGAATACCTATATGATTAAATGATTTTGAATTTGAGTTTGAATATTGATATAACTTTATCAAAAAACCGGCCTCGATGTACTGTAGAATATCTGTAAAGATTATCAATAACCTAGTGTAATCTTAAATTGTTTTCTTGAAGTTTTTGATTGTAGCAATACAGTACATCTATGATAGAATTAATAAACTAAACTGTTTAACGTGTCACGACATTATTTAGTAAATAATATAAATTTCTAAATCAATATACCAACCACTATCAAATTATATCGTTCAAATTTATTTCAAGTACATATATAGGGTGACGTGTAAAGCCACCGCGTGGCCGCGTACGTTTCCAGTGGATTGCTGGTCGGACTTGAAAATTGCGTGGATTGCTGGTCGGTTAAAAATAAAACTTTAGCGTATACAGTTCGGAGTAAGATTTTATTTGCAAGGTGAAATATTCGGAAAGCTAGGCTCGGTTGAAACACGAGGGCTTTGCCAAATCTGTATTCGTTGCACTCGGGCGCGTACCGACCTATTTCAACCAGATAATACTGAAACCGAACTTGAATGCGTGCGCTTCTCAACTTTTTATTCGGCCGACGGACCGAATCAAGCACTGAGCGCGAGTAAACTATATCGAAGGAGTATAGAGTCGGCGTTCACTTTGATCCCAAATAAATACACTCCTACGATATACTAAAACTTACAGACGTTCGAACTATACTTTAACTGTTTTTCTATCTCTCTCTGTTTGTTAATAATACATTATATAAGTAAGTTATTTTTTAAAAACGCTCACATACCCAACTAAGATATCATACACAAATAAGATATCACAATCACCCAAGACCCCACAAGGAACATTTATCTATAACATAAACGTTTACTCCGGCCTGGAACAAACTTGGGACCGTTCGCTCGGCAAACAAGGACACTAGCAGTGTGACTGCAGTGGTCATATATTTAGGATCAATAACGTAGATCAAAACACACTTTCTCACTTTATTAAAGAAAAATCTTTCGCCACTCTAATTAAATTTAATTGTTTATGTTATTATTACAACGTACTTCCTTGTGAAGTTAGAAATCTTTTTTACCTATAATACTTAATACTATATATATACTACTGTTGGGCTTCTCTATACGTCTCGAGATAACACAAAAACGGCTCGAACGATCATAACGAAAATTGGTATGGAATGAGAACACGTGATTGCTGTATTAATCTGTAGTTGTAAGTGTATGTCCATTCCTTTTATTTGTCAAGTTTCATGATAAATCGTAGTATGACACACTGACACTAGTTTGACAATTTTGAATTTTTTTGTCAGTCAGTCCGTCTGAATGTATGTCCCGGTATAACTCACGAACGGCTCGACAGATCTTCATGATGATTGGTATGTAGTGAGAACACGTGATTGTGCAGATGTGAGGCTGTATAAAATATCAGTAAACCTAATTATGTTTACACGAGGCAACAGAATATTAAATTTTTACTAATCATGTATATATAATTAATAGTCCAACCCGAACGAAGTCGGACGGGGCCTCTAATATATTATAAGTTAATGCTTGACTAAATTGCCATCTGATATACCCTTAGATGGTAAAATACAAAAACTTAGGAAAAGCCTATTCGCACTACACTTGAAGTCACCTAAACTGTAATGGGATGGAAACATCGAGGCAGGCAGAATTTTCAACCCCTACGCGGTACGCATAATAACTAACGAAGCGGAACGCGTCGTCCCTACAGGAGGGATATTTATTAATTTATTTACTGAATCAGTCCGTTAGTTATATTTGATGAACTGGTGCTATAAAAATACATTTTCAATCATAAATTTTTATTTTATTTTACAATGTTAGCCCAATTTCAACCCACACATCATTTATTTTTTTGAGTGAAAACTTCTATAGGTGCGTTAAGCAATTTTTAGTAAGGGAAAATCTTATAGGTTCGTCTGCAACATAATAATGTTTAAGGTATATTTTATATATTTATATAAATGTAATATATACAAAAACCTCATTAACCATAGTGTAAGTATATACCATTAGTAATTATTACAATTAACACCATTTGTATCAGGCCACCTAGCATATTATTATAATCATATTATATTATTAGTATTATCTAAATTTCTGAGCTTACATATGTGTGAAAAACTCGATTCAATTGTTTGCTTTCAAATACAATATATGCAAAACATGCAGTTCATGAAATAAATTAATATGTGGGCATAGGGCAACTTATTCGTTAGCAAAACATATTATTACACTTCAAACATATTCGAATTTGTTAAAAACGTTAAACTCTGAAAGCTATCTAACGAAGAGAATCCCCTATAAAAAATAAAAATAAACTATTAAAAAACATTTATCGTCACGTGGCACCATCTTACATTTTGAACATGTCATCACAACGGGAAGGGGAAATCACCACTCACTCTTATTTTGTTATTAACTCGATAAATTAACTTCGAAAATAATGTGGGAGCTAGTACCCAGAATTATGTAACAAAATAAAAGCAATTTTTTTTTTTCATTTTTCATACTACTAGGCCTTCACAATCGAAAGGAGCACGTGTACTCTGCAGAGGGCCGCTAAAGACTGTACCTGTTGGTAGACAGGACGACCGTCCCGTGTGCGACTCACCGCTAATCTGGATCTACATCGACCCCTCTGAATACCGAACTCTGTCCCCTTTGAGTTTGTTGACTCGCTAAACTGGAACCCAAACAATATATGTAATTTATGACGCTCGTAACAATTCACGAAGGGCCCGTATCGCTCCATGCGATATCACAATAGTTTGATGTTATTTGCAACTTCTGGGGGTCCTGCGATTTGATGACGATAAATCGGCACATATTTCACAGGAATCTACGTATTAACCAGAAAGGAATAAAGTTAAATATAAATTGTAAGGAAAATATGGTAACGTGCTCTTTACGTCTACAATTGTGTTGAATGGCCTAAACCTCACCACTCGGTAGTTCTCCGTTGTCCCTGTAACTCGGGACTAGAATACGAGCTACGATATCACCTGCCTGTCGTAAGAGGCGACTAAAAGGGGACTTCCGGGGTTGCGGGCGCTAAGAATTGGAGCTCCAACCGTCCGGCTAGCAACCCCGGGAAGGACGATGGATCGATAACATTGGATGGTACGGGACGGGACATGTTGTCCCTCCCGGGTAGAGCCCGACAGGGGTACCGCACTCAGAGGACTTCGGTTGCATTCCTGTGGAGATTCTGAAGCCCTCTACATAGTGCTGAAAAAGGTCAACGGGGGGGTTTCAGTACGGTAAAAATTCCACATAACCCGGCGTCGCTTCCACGGCACCGTGTATCTTTTGAAGGTTTCCCCCTCGAAATCAAAAAAAAAACCCTCCCTACAATGTAAAGTATTCGGGTTTCGATTTATTTGTCCGATATATCATTTGGATACAATTTACTTCAAAAGTTCAAAAGAATAAATAAATAAAAATGACCCGAACGTGTTCATAATATAATATAATATAATATAATATAATATAATA
>PDGT01000142.1:428181-447233 GCA_003671415.1 Megathymus violae | reverse complement strand
AATTGTCGAAAAAATGTCATTAAAACTTATTCATAAAAAAAAACGTTTATCCTGCAACCTTTGGAGGTACAGAACTTGTACCGAAAATATTGAGATAATTCTGTAAACATAGTTCATAAATATAATAATCATAATCATTATTTATTGCATCATGCGTAATGTGACATACGATGTTGATTTAAAAACTAGTAGTACAGCATGAGACCCTGTGAGGGCGATGCATTTTAATTAAATAATATACAATTTAAAAACATACAATATAATCACAATAACACAAATTAAATAATCATTAGACACAATAATTATATTAGGATTGCATTGCAAAACGAATACTGAGATTTTTAACAGGAAACACCATCAAAATACGTCGAACCCGTCGTTACCGGTGTGTCGCACTGACAATGACAAGTTTAGATAACCGGTGGGTGAGCTTACCTACTAAATATACATATGTATATATATATATATACATATATATATATATATACACATATATACATACATATATATATACATATATAGTTAGCTCGCGTTCGGTAGCAGACGCTCCCCTGTTCCATGGAAGCCCACAGCCAAATACTTGGGTGTGATGCTAGACTCTGAACTCACCTTCCGACCCTGCGTCACTGTGGTGCTGCCCGCTCCTACATAGGCGGTATTAACAGTATATTAGGCAGGCACAGTCAAATGCCCCGTAAGAATAAGCGAACGCTCTATAAGGTTTGCATTCAACCGGTGATATGTCGTATCACCCCTATCTCACTCACGAATACAAATGACCGTGACTCAATCCAAACGATCCAAAACATCATAAGTCGTAGAACAACTAACGCTCTCTGGTGCGTTAGAAATGTAGATCTACACGGGGTTAGAGATTCTCACCATCCTCGGAGGGTAGCCCTTTCACCTTGCTTTTGCGCAAAGGAAAAAAAGATGGCGCTCACTTTGTCGCTAGATGTCGTAGAGTCTACTTACTTACTTCCTTTAAGAGGTAAACACGTGTTAGTGATGGTATGTATGTTGGCATATACTTATATTTGTTTCAAGTGCAGCTTCCCTTTGTTATAAGCATCATACAATTTGCTCTCATATTGTTGTAACATAGATGGTAGACAGATAGTTAATCAGTTAATATTAAAAAGAACTCATCGAAGGCGTAATAAAGATATGAAGAGAAGGAGGACGATAAGGAGATCCCCCTAGATGACAAAATCCTATCTGTCTACAACCCAACCTGCTCACATCAATGTTGCCCTCAGGCATGTGCTAATCAACGGGAGCCCATTCATTAGGCAGCAAGTTGCCACCTGCCACTTTTTCAATTTTTTAGGCCGAAATGAACAATGTTCCCTTTCTAATCCTATAGTCCACCACTATATTGATTACTATCAATGACTTCAAATGTTCTAGTGAAGAAAATAAACCATATTGACTGTTGGCTAACAAGTAAAGGAGTAGAATAGTAAATTTTATTTTGGGATCTCGCTCATATTTATATGTCTGGTTACAGTGTGATTCGAATACGATTATTTTGTGAACCAATGAAAAAGTTAATTTATCACTAATCAAATTAGAGAAATAATAATAAAAATTTTGGACCCAAAAGAGAAACGGCGCCGGCGACGGAAGGAAAAAGAATTCCGGTCGCGCTTCTATAATTTTTTGTTTGTCCATCCCATCCCGTCCCGTCGTGTCTCGGATACTTCTCGGAACGTGGCGTCTGAACATTAAACGGACGGCGACACGGCGCGGAAGACATCTTCTCATCGGCCAGCGATCAGACGTCTGCGGCGTGGAAGACATGGCTAATATATTTATGTAGCATCGATATAATGTTCGGTGTTTTCAATTATGTTCATAAATATGTAATTTTTAACTTAATTTGTAAATTATCAAGTTAATTGCATTTGAAGTTATTCGACACAGACACCTGATTATATCATATACATCTATTCTATAGTAATTCACAGGATCCACCGTAATAAGTTTACAGGACTGTAAAAACCACAGAACAATCCACCACCTCTTAAGTCGCAACATTTGATGAACAAGTGAATCAACACAGCAAATTGATATTAAGTGCTTTTCACACGGATTTTGATGTGGAAAGTAATCTCCTGACTGAGACAGAGTCGACTCGTTAGGTTCATCCACCTTCAACATTAATACACACGAAATGGTTTACATTACAAATCATCATTGCAGGTGTATACATACTCTCATCCACTCACATTGTACTGTTCTTAAAATAATGGACAAATTTGTAACGAAGACTTATAATATTCAGCAGAAAACGCGCTAGCAGAGTCAACCGATGCAGAATTAAATAATCAAGAGATGCTAAGATGGGATTTGCATAATTTTTTTTAACTGGGCAGGAAAAATGATTTACACCCTACGTCACATTTCGATAACGTCTCAGGTCGATTCCCCGTCACGAGTGCTCAGAACACATAAAGATCATTTGTTGGTCGTGAGCCATCACATCAGCCATCACAGAAATACACACATAATAATGGTAAGGAACATGTACTAATTTGAATTTTAGAATGATTTTTCACATTATGTTTGTGTTTTATTATTTAACTAGCTGTGCCCGCGACTTCGTCTGCGTGTAATTTAACAAAAAAGTTATTTAGTAGAAATAAAAGTAGCCTAAGTTACTCCTTATTATGTCAGCTACCTGCCAGTGAAAGTCCCGTCAAAATCGGTCTAGCCGTTTCAGAGATTAGCCGGAACAAAGAGACAGACAGACAAAAATAGTAAAAAATGTTATTTTGGTATATGTACCGTATATACATTCATATGCGTGTAGTAAAAAGCGGTTATTTTAATATTACAAACAGACACTTCAATGTTATTTATTAGTATAGATTAATAATTATATTGTCTCATTGATTTAAAAACTACAAGTGTTATTTTTACTTTTCTTTTAATAACACAAATTAACAATATTATATTATGTGGACCAGGATTGTCATGGAGATCTATAATCGTAATCGAAACTATCGGATATCAGAAATAAAACATATCCTAAATCGTAACCGAATACTAAAAAAAAATTTCAAATAATTTCGGATAGGGGCAGAGTATAAATGAAACACATTATGACAGCTTTTCGCCGGCCGAGCCGATCCACTAGCCAAGTAGTATTCATCTTTAGACAGTTCTTATTATTTAATGTTTAAGGCTATTGTTTGTAGTACTTTATAGTTTCTTGTTTCTAGTTTACTATTGCTTCTAAAGTTGAAACGAAACTAAAGCCAAATTGCTATAAAAGTAGATATAGCTTTGCAAATGCAGATTACATCTCAATTAATGAATTCATCACTGAATATCTAAATTTATTCCAATAACTATGCTCTAAAATACACTTATCTGCAAAGGGTCAGTTATGCCTTATGCAAACATTTAAGGGAAAAGATATGCTAAATACAATAATCCTAGTGAAGGTATTTCTTTAAAAATAACCATTCACTGGTGTAAGAAAGCAGTTCAAAATTGTTTTAACAAGTATATTAATATTGCGTTCAACATTTTTTTAGCAATTATATTAATAATCCTGGAAAAGTTTGTACTAACAATCCTATGCATAGATTTTACAAAGAGTACAAACCTACCCTGAAGTAATGGCTGATAAATGAGTAATACTTTATAGAGCAGAGACACTAGAGCATCTAAAAGAACAGATATATGCAATATGTTTGGCTTCTGATTCCTATAACTACGACCAATTATATCAACAAAAGTAATTTTGCTTAGAAACCAAAAAAATCCATGGAGCTGTCATCAAAAATTTAAATAATTTTTGTAATATTTTAAACTTGTTTTGATGGTTAAAATTTACTACTTACTTACTTAGTGTTTCTTTACCTATTGGTATTAATAAAGAGTATAAAATACACAGTTATAAATAAGAAGGAATTGTTGGCTACACTATTGTTAACTATAATATTTCTAGATTCTTTTTTTACCAATATTTTGGACTTACAAAGCTCAAAATTTGACAAAACTTCTAATTCATGTCTATAAAATTTACCTATAAAACTATATTTTCATTCTTATAAGGTATTCTAAAAACTCATTAGTATTTGCTACTACTATTTACAAGCAAATATTAAATTTTGTAGTTTTTACTGATATTCATAGTTATGAATAATTCACACAGACAATATGAAAAGCTTAACTACTCATTTGAATATAGCTATATTGCTAAAAAGTTTGAATACTTAATTTAATCATGAATCATGACTCCGGGAAATAAAAACTCGGTTAGGTTTAAGGCTGTCTGAAGAAGACAGTGCTACTCTCAAAGAAATTTATACAGATACATGCTTTTCAAGAAAAGTGACAGTAATCCAGTCGGAATAGTGGCAGATTCAGAAAATATAAACTTTCGCTAGAGCTCCATCAAAGTCCTGAATAAAGACCCAGTGAAGATTTTTTTTCTATAGAACGCTCAACATCATCTTCAGTTGGAACAATGACAAAAAGATTTTGAAGATCTAGGAATGAAGTAGAAGAAGAGAAGCTGTAGTGAATACAAAAGAGAAGACTTAAATGAGTTGTTCCACACAGCTGCAAAACTTATAAAAGAAGATGGCTGTAAAAATATCATCACTTCACTTAAAAAAAACCGAAGCTGCTGCAAAATTTAATAAAACAATTAATGCCCCACTAACCATTAATCCCAATTAAAAAAGACTGTGAATAGTATGGACTTGAGACAAAATGCTTAATGTCCCATTCAAGCAAAAAGTTTTTAAAACCCAATAGTTAATACATATGGTGGACCTGACTTATGGGACTGACAACATTGGAATTTCATGGCATTCAAATATTGATTACATGTATGTTATGACATTAAAGGCTCTTCTATCTTTATGTAAATTAGGAATTCCTATGTAATTGTAATAAAATACACTAAGTTTATTTTCTTTGCATTGAAAGAAATCTGTTGCTAGCTTTGGCACAGAAATAAAGGTTTGTCATGAGATAACATTGGTTCTTTAGTTTTATCATAAGTATAAATTAGGGATGTTATGGATATGGAATTCCGGATCTGGATATTGATACGGATATATGAATACTATTTTACCAGTATGGATATGGAATTATTGTGGATTATCAGACTGTTTCAAATAATTTCAGTTACGGATTTTAGATGATTATGACTTTGAAAAAAATGTATTTACAAGTTAACAGTTTGACTTTATTTCTAGTTATTATGTACTTAGTATTATAGACACAGATAAAAAAAACAGTCTTAAAAATTTAATAATAAAAAAACTGTTTAAAATTAAAGCGATGCCGGCTAGTTTATCGGCTCGGCTGGGGAAAATCTGTCATACCGTATTTTATTTAGACTTAACCGCTATCCAAAATTATCCAAAACTTTTTTATCGGGTTGGTTACGGTTTCAGTTCAGGTTACGGTTTCAGTTCAGGTTACGGTTTCAGTTCAAATTACGGTTTCAGTTCAGGTTTTGTATCAGGTTTTTATTTCAGATATCTAATTCTTTCAGTTACGGTTACGAAACAACATAACATACTTGGTATTAATAACACAAGTTTTATTGTCTTAGTTTTTTTATGACAATATTAAGCCAAAATACATATCCTGTAGTTGAGTTTCATGTTTTTCCTATGCCCTATTTTATTTATTTATTGGATTGTCAACATAACATACAGTGTTTACGACTGAGCATTACTTGAAGCATTGTTGATTCTTTTAATTGGTTCTTACATAATAGGTAATCACATCATGCTTATAAGGATACAGTTTAAAATTTGAAATAAAAAAAAAAAACAAAACTATTCATGACCTAAATAAAACAATAATAATTTACAATCAATTAAATAGAATTAAGAAATTCAAAGACCCATTTTAACGTTTGATTTATGTCCATATGCCTATTAAATAGAAACATTACTAATATTTTGTTTTACTTGGCATAGCGCACAAAAAGAACACCCAAGGATTTCTTTCCAGTATTCAATAATAGCAATGGTTAATTAATGGTCATAGAGATCAATAAAACAAAAATAAATATATTGGTAGTTGTTTTAGCAGTTACAAGATTCTACAACAGATTTAGTAACTCTAAAAAAATTCCTGAGCGTATTGTTTCAATGGTAGCTTTCCTGTGGATCCACCCATGTCAGAGTTTGATACAAACACATATCATCATCATCTCAGCCGGACAACGCCCACTGCTGGGCATAGGCCTCCCCCAAGGATCTCCACAATGATTGGTCCTGCGGTGCCCTCAGCCAGTGGCTACCCGATATATATACAAACACATATGAAGACTGCAATCATCATACAATAAAAGGAACATTTGCCAAGTAATTTATAACATCCAAAAACTCTAAAGTTTACTGAAATATAAAGGTAAAAAAAGATATTAACATAGTTATTATATAGTATGTTTTCCTACAGTTGTCTTATTTAGAAAATAAACACAACATGCTGCAAAAATCACAAAATTTTCAGATTTGCTGAACTGTTTGAGTTCAGTTTTAACATCTGGATTTATTCATTAAATTTATATATCTGGTTCAATTTCTATCAGAAGCTACTTTTAACTTACCAATATATCATATAAATTTTCTTAAAAACTAAATATTATCAGTATTAGTTTACACAGATAAAACTGACCCACAAGAATTTGACATTTTGAAATCCTAGATTATGTTTGAAGCATAGTGATAGGGAAAGACAAATGAATGATTTATATTACATAAAATGATTACTTGAATGATAGAAAAATATTTTGTCTATTACTTTATTTTATACATTTCATGTTTCTTAAAAGATAAATAATTTAATAGTAATAATAAATTTAACTACATTGTTTAATGGGCTTCATAATATGAGTTTGCTAACTTAGTGCTATCACCATTAGCACCAGTAGGTGTGTGTGAGTAATTGCAATGGAAATGTTTTATGACATTAACTTTACTAGTTAGTGATCTTCCTATTTAGTGATAACACTAATGAAGTAACAAATACGGCCCATCACATGATCCAAGTTGGTACCACTGCATGGCAGCAACAATGACCATGACACAATGTGCCATGTAATATGTTGTAGATTATGCTTGGTTCAGAGATAAACTTAGTATTAACTTTGATTTGAATTGTTATTTTTTGGAGTCACAAACAAAATGAAATAAGAGTGCAACCTCTAGTTAAAATTAAAAGTTATTATAATACACTAGTTTTTTTAATGAAAAGGCCCATAAATATTTTATGAAGTTATGCCTTCTACCCTACTGCAAATTAAGTCCAAGTGAATTAATTAAGAGGTTAATATAGGGATAGAAATGTAATATAGAGAAGGCTTATACCAGCACTAATAATTGGAACAAGCATTATAAATTTTAATTATTTAATTATTTAAAGACTTAAATAAACTAGTATGGTATCATAGATTAACTGAATATTAGATGATATTGATTTAGATAAATTTTACTGATATTAGATGAACTGACTCAGAGTTACATAATTCACATATCACAATATGAGTTATATGAAGACTACTCCGATTTTAATTAAGAAATATTTTCTTGTATAATTTATTTCTAAATCTTTGATTATGATAGTTGTGATGATCATTAATCAGTTTATGTTGTCATCATATTCATTCAATCATTAGTTTATACATCCACACTCTATTGGTTGGTTTGTTTACTAATCAAGACTAGTCTATAAACAGACTATAGTCAGTCTCCCGAAGTGATGACAGTCTTACCATTTCAATTTAGAGAACAGATAGTGAGTGGTGAAAATGATCTAGAAACTTATATAAAATGCATAAAATGGAATTATGTAAACTACACTACATGTTGTTATTTTGGAACATGTGAGTTTGAATACTCTAGTTTGTGATTGTGTTATATGTTGAAATAAAATATAAATCACTATATACAATAAATGGATTACAGATTCTAATGATATCAAAATTAAGCATGTACCACAAATAGGAAATACCGACATAACAACACAAAGTATTTGTCAAAACTTGTGTATCCAAATACTGTATGATAATGATACAGTGCAATAACAAAATGCACTTGAGAACTTCATAGGATCACAAACGGACGAAAGAGACGGGATGTAAACAAACTCCTTTCAATACACCCTTAAAATTTTAACAAATATTCGATATAAATTACAATAATAAACAAAAGTAACAATTACAATATAACCTATTTTACTGTCAAATTTTTCAGAGCTCACCACTACTACATAAAATTCCATTCAGGGAGTAATATTAGTATAGCACCGCGTCTGGTGGTTTGCAGCACGGCCGAGGTCTAATATGGAAAGTGTACGTACCATGAGTGGCAGTGTTTCACCGGTTGCCGACAACGACGTAATATCATCTCGCCCGCTCATACTGTGACATCGCGGAATAATATTTTTGTTTCAATTGGGTTATCACTTAGAAATATACATATACACTAAGGCACTGCACTTTACGCACTTACTGCTGGACGCTAAAGAGCTTGTTTTGATTATATTTTATCCTATAAACACAATTTTGAGCGTAATTGATGTAAACTAAAAATATAATTTTCTTGGAATTTATTCAAGGTAGGGGTCCGTAGTAAGTCCCGCAGAACGAATGATATATGATTTGCTTTCATAAAGCCGCCAATAATAAATCTAACTGACAAGTCCAGCTCTGTAGCGGCCATATTGGATATGCGAATTTATGTTCCATTCGCACTGTTATGTCGCGAGTACAATAATCACTGATATTCAACCTAATGATAAGTCATCACATCACCAAAATCATAATTAATCACTAAAAAACCTTGAAGAATATTTTTACATGAATATTTCAAGACAATAAATAAAAATTCTACAGTAAATGTAAAATAACCAATGTACAGTGTTGCCACTAAAAACAGACTGGAGTAGCTCGAGATTATACGTATATGTCTGTAAAACTACATCTCTACCACAGAATATGTAAACACTACGATCTCCACATTCCTGTCCATAAGTAACAGTATTAACCTCAGTCAATATTAATATGTCATTAATGTCAAAAAAATTAAATGAAAAAATACATGATTATAAATATTATAAACTAACTAGGTAACTTTATTTTCAGCGAAATGACTCATGCGTTCAATGATTCTCGATTGTTATTGATGTCCATTAAACTTAAGAAAAACAACACTATCCGGTAAAAGTATAGTTAAATATAATATTACACAAGTTAAAGTTAACTACTTTGCGAGATTCCAAGTTCCCAACAATTAACCGAAACTTTAGCTGTTTTACCAAATACTCCTCTACGTCTGAGACTTTCGTGGTGTGATGGAGGCGCTGTCGATGCTGTGTGAAAGACGCGTTTTCTTCTTCCACTCATTTTAATTAAAAAAGTCTTTGCTCGACTATTGGACATCGCACTACAATGTGCTTTGTTGGGGGAAGCTTTGCTACTTTTGTATGTTCCTTTCTTTTCCTGCTTTTTGGGTTGTTGGCGGGAGGCAACTACGGCATAATTACGTTGAAAAATTAACATGACTAGACTATACCATAGAGTTAATATAATAGTAATAGAGGAACACAGTGTGCGAGCGAGATTTCGAGTTTTATGGAAAATCCTACTTGCGAGAAAGAGATACAAGAAAATTTACCGTAGGACTGTTTTCAAACTATTTACTCTCCATTACTCTCCTGTCAAAAATTTGCTACTTGTGATTTTTTAGTTTCATTTCAATCTTTCTATATTTTATCAGACTTAATATAGTAAACATAATGGTGTCGTGTTCAGTATTAAATTGTAGGGTTACTTATAACAATAACCCAAACAAAAAGGCAATACACAGGTAAGTACTGATAGAGCAATACTACTTTCACGATGCTTATTTCCATAAAAGTTGATCTTAAAAATATATAAATTAAGATTAATAATATGCAGTAAATACGCCATTTTATGAATAATAACTTATTTTTCATAATTATGTGTAAGATAAAAAGATATTGTGTACGTGAAAATGATACTGTTTCGTGTAGGACTTACACAAAATCGATAAGTGGATAATTTTTAAATAGGTATAAATAAATATTTTATGTTTTACCTAGATTTGTTCATATTTTACCTTTTTAGTTTCGGTTACAGCTTGTAAACACATTGGACAGACAGTAGATAGACTGATATAAAGGTGCATGTTTGGCTTTAGAATAATATTAGCTTCGTGAATTGATAAAATGTGGCTAATTTTATATTTGTTATTATTATGATATGACAATAAACGGCGAATGTGATTTCATATTTATTGACAATTTTTTCTTTTTCAAAGTTTCCTGTAAATGCAGTTCAAAAAGAAAAATGGATTAAAATGTTAAAGCAGATAGGTAGGGTTCCTTACAAAGTTTACAGCAGACTTTTTAAGGGAAACTTTTGTTCTACGGAATCCCTGACATGTTAATGAAGAATCTATACCTCCAAAATTTGTTGGTTATTTCCTTTCTGAGGGCAATAAGTTGTATCGATTTACATCAAAGAATTAATTAAAACCAATAAGCATAAATATTATTGTTATCTTTAGTACCGTTTAATCACGTTTTGTTTTATCCTCTCAAATAAGGTGAAGCTTAGAAGAAGCGAGGTAAAGAGAAGTTACTAGGATTAGCATGGTGTTATTAACTTAACATGTAATAATTCATTACGAGAACGAATTGAATGTAGCAAAGAAACCTGTGATGGAATATTCGACATTCATGTCGATAATACATGGACGTGAATTTGACATCGCTAAAAGTCACGCACATCAGTGTATTTTTCACACAAATGCACATTTATGTTTTAGTGACACGATTTTGAGATGAGTGTTGCTCTATTACGTAACTCTATGAACTATACCTGTGTGGGGTAGATAACACAAACGTCACCGTTTAATTGTTTACGGATAACGCCAGATAATAAACGATAGAGAAAACTTAAGAAGATTCTTGAACAATTGTCAAATAAATAATATTCTTTTTTTACTTGTACGTCTGCAATCATTTTACTTTCCCTATACACATTTTCATTCTTAAAATATGTGATTGTCCACTATCTCCGCTTTCGATTAATTTTTCTTGACTTTCCTAATGTGTTTTGTTATATAAAAGTAGCACTTATAATTATTTCGAATTGGGATTGCAAGCCGGAACCAGGTACCAACGAAGGTTTGTTAGACCATTAAATGTAATTTGACGTACCTTCGAAGGCCAACAAGCATGCGGTAACCAACGTTGAATATCCTTCGTTGACGTTCGTTGGGCTAGTGTGTACGCACCATTAGAACACATTCGCGGTAGTCTGGTCCGGTTGGTATAAGAAACATACAGCCACGGAACGCATATATTTGATCCTTATAAATTCAAGTATTTGTTTGAATGACCGATTAAATCCAAATTTATCCAAGAAAGTTTTTACAAAATTACGGATACTTGTGGTCCTACCCTTAATCAACTTCCATGTACTCGCCGGTGATACTTAATAGTTATTTTAATAAGTTTTAATCATTATCTTTCTCAAATACTCATGCTCACAACATTACAATTTGTTAAGATACTATAACCTTAATTTTAACTCAACATTGAAATCCTTCATCCTTGCTACGTAAATGCTAACAAATAATTGTTTTTAATAATTATATTTCTTAATCATAAAGTATCAGTATATATAAGGTACTCTGTAGTGTAAAACTTCTTGGCGTGCATGGACGGAGGAAAAATTCAATTAAAATTTTCAGTCACTATTTTTCATTGAAAGTGTTTAATTTTATTTATTTAACAGTATTTACAAAACGCTTTATAATTAGTAATATGTAGAAAGATTATGGTACCCTTGTGAAAGTACCTACTATTCAACGTTAAATACTAAATAGGCCGATTTGACGACATTGATGTGTCAGATTATGTCACTTGACTTGAAGTACGTATTATTTTAAGTGTCAATGTATATCTGTAATTCTGTATTTGATTTAATGGCTGGGAAAGAGTGTAAAAATTAAAAACGCGTTATAATTTGTAAAGTTTTTAAATTTATTAATCGATATTACTGGAAGAATATCCCTATTTTTTACTGTATTAAGTTTAATTGAAATATTAAAAGTGTTTTGTAAAAATTCGTTTCAGTTGAAATATCGTTGAACAATCATCAGTGCAAATATTCATGTGAAGAGATGTGTTGGCAAAGGTGGACCGCGAGTTTTTTGCATACAGAATTTTAATGTAGGTAGGTTTGTGCCGTGATAATATCAATAGCATTAATACTTAGAAGTAATTGCATTTGAATCAGAGTTAGACACAAAATGCTCACATAAATTTCAATGTGTTTACTCATTTTGTGCGGCCGGTGTCGTAGGCGACAAGTCGTATCTCAACGGCTGGATCCCCCGTTGTGTCGTTGATTGTTACAGGTATATGTGAGTTATGGTTAATAAAATTTTATTAGGTGAAACTTGTAAGCTGTGCATACACTTGCTGATAACAGCATTACTTAAAGATTTCATTGGGAGAACTTCCGTTGGTAGATGATATTCAAAGCATTGTGTACAGAATTTTAAAAATATTTACTCTTTTTTAATATGACAATTAAATAGCTCCGACTTATAAATAATTGTTACAGGTTTATATTATACCAAAACCTTCCAACAACAAATTCTGTATAGTAAGTTTATTAACTTTAATATATAATATACTATTTTTTGTCCCCTGATTCATTGAAGACATGTTATCTTATTGTGTGGTTTGTAACAGATGTGACATGCTGAAGGCGCTGGCCGTATAGGTTAAGTTATACTAGTTATGTCTTTAAAATCAACATTATTACTAATGATGAACCTGTAGTATGGCTCAATTATTAAATATTTTTTGAAAATTTTAATTTAGGTAGGCTGTGTTGTGAATATAGAAGTTGAAACATATGTGTGGTGTTGATGAACAGCTTAAGGAGAAAATAATTAGCTATTTTATAAATAATGTTATAGGTCAACACCTCCAACAACTTTTGTTGCATAATCTTCTATTAAATTTGACGACTTGTGGTGTTCTAGCTGGGGGATTGAGAGCCAGTACTTTCATTCTTACATGCTTCTCATTTCCTGGCTGACAACGCATCAGTGATACCTTTGGTCTTCATGATGTCCAAGGGTGACAGTGACCACTTACTATCAGGTGGTTCATCTGCTTGTTTATTGGCTATTAACATAAAAACTGAAATGATGACGGGTTACCAGTTTCGTGTAATATTGTGTCATATACATTTATAGCATAGAGCATTCATAGGTTACAAATAACCCCTTATCAAACAATGCACACTGGTACCAGACAATAGCAAATATGAGTATTGTGTGTCATGTGACATTTATTTATAGAGCAAAACAGTTTAATAAGATACATGTTATAGATAAGTTGTACAGTTTGTACCAGGCCCTCACATGTACGGCGGATGAAATGTGTCAGGTAGGAAGGAGTTAGCGAGCACGCGCATGTGGCGCGGGTCACGGTGGCGCGCGCTGGTGGCGCTGGCGCTAGCGGCGTTGCTGTTGTGGGTATTGCGGGGTGGTACCGGGGGCGCGGGGGGCGCGTTGCGCGTTCGCGCGCCCGGGGGCCCAGTGGAAGGACGTGACCTGCCGCTCATCTTCATAGGCGGAGTGCCGCGCTCGGGCACTACGCTTATGCGCGCAATGCTGGACGCACATCCGGATGTGCGCTGCGGTCAAGAGACGCGCGTCGTGCCCCGCATTCTTCAAATGCGACAACATTGGATGCGTTCGCAAAAAGTACGTTTTCGATACAATTATATACAATTTTTTTTATGAGCACTATTATATCACGCACTCCCCAGTCAAAAGGTGATACTTAATTGAGTGTAAAGTTTTATCCTGTTGAAACTGGGTGATTGTCTCGTGTACAGGAGAGCATGCGGCTGGAGCAGGCGGGTGTGTCGAAAACGGTGTTGGACAACGCTATTGCGGCCTTCTGTCTGGAGGTGATCGCGCGCCACGGTGAACCAGCGCCGCGTCTCTGCAACAAGGACCCACTCGTGCTTAAAATGGGTACATATGTGCTGGAGCTCTTTCCCAACTCCAAGTTCCTGTTCATGGTGCGAGACGGCCGCGCCACCGTGCACTCCATCATTACTCGTAAGGTACTTTGCTACTTACGTTTTACATGTAAATTATACTTACTATGTAGATAGTCATAGTACGACGGACTAACTAACTAACTAACTAGGTATAATTTCATCGCGTTGTCAATAAGTCAATGTTAAATTGACATGTTCATGTATGTTGATTTATTGAGCAATCATTCGGAAAAAAAATAATATATCTGAGAAAGATTGTATAATTTACTGTGATAGCAGTGTGTATAGCACATTTAAGGAGAACAATATTAGATATAATAATTACTTCCAATTCAGTGAATGATCCACAACAGTCATATCTAAATAAAGAATTAGCATGTTTAAGGTTTTAAACTAATTTGTTAAAAATTTATATTGATGAACTCAAAAATTATAACGATTTGCAATATCATTAATAAGGAAACTGTTAAAGAAGAATCATAATTTTTCACTAAAAATTGAAAACGAATATATATAGCTTATGTTGGGTCAGTCGTTGAGGCGTTGGAGGATTTCATTTTGAGTATACCGCTTCTTATCACAAGTAAATTAAATGCACGCCGTCAGGTTTCCGCGCACGTCCCGGAGTCATGTGTTGGTAAATGTTGATGTGACATCGAATACTAAAATAATTAAAAAAATAAATGTACTCGATGCTATTTCATCCACTTCGTACACAAGTTGATACGATCATTATCATCGTCATCATTACAGAATCTCCCGTCGTGAAGTAGGTGCGTGTATGCGATGTGCACGGTGTTACGCCTTTTCTATAAGTATATTAAAGTTTATGCTCTCGAGCACCTACTGTGAAACCCTAAAGGTCAGATGAACTTAAACATACAAAAATGCCGCGAGGGCTTAACTTATTTACGGAAACTCTTTCATTGCAACACAGAAATTACTAAAGGACTTTTCCGAAGTGAACCGATGGGAGGTTTCTATGCTATCATAAAATTATTTAAATGGAATGAAGTAACACAAAATTAAAAATACGCTCTTTTCTAATGGACAAACAGATTTCAATTGAAAATGAAACACAAATTGGCTATCAAATTATATATAAATATTAATAAATTAAATTGGAATTAAATTGTAAGGATCTAATTAATTTCGACGCTTATCTCGATGCTGACGTTTTATATGTGTGTGTGTACGTGTTGGTAGCGGACTACCTAGCGGTAGACTTTTGAAATTGAACCACGGCGTTCGGAATATACGTTCGTAAATATACCGATCACAAAGAAATCATTAAACATGTGCCGTTAGTCTGCCAAAATGAAGTCTATCTTGCTTTTCGTAGAATCAGGACTCATCTAAGTCTACTTGTGTTGATGTTCCATTTAAAAGAGGAGTACATCATAAAGTAGTCCTTCTCCAAAAAGTTAGGCAGTGCCTTCGGTGGTTCCTTCGTCAATCTCCAAAGAACCAGACTCTTACCTCGTCGCCATTCTGCTCGTCTAGTATTGTGTCCTCCGTCAGAAATGAATTTTTGCAGTATGTATGGCTTTACTCATGTCCTTGTATGTCGACGTCAGGGTAAGCCGGTGTTGGCGCATATACATGTTATGACCTTTAGTGAATTCGTTTTAGATATTCTGAGTACAAGGTATGCTATCCTTGCTGTCACCTTCCCAATAGTATTGTCGATTAGGTGCCTATGAATGAGCATCCCGGTACCACCTTGAGATGGATAGACCATGAATGTTCGCCCTCCCAATGATAAAACTATGAGCAGTACTATGTCGTGCCAGTCTTTAGACTTCAGATAACCCTACAATTTTGTTTGTCATCACCTTGTGATCAGTCCTCAGTGTCCTGGAGCTATATGATGTCAAGTGCAAAAATCGTCGGGTTTAGTAGCCCAATCTCAGCTAGGTATTCTTAGCACCCTTTGTGCCATCGTTACCATGGTTGCTACCATAACCAGGAATAGCGAGGCCGTCGCGGATTGTATGCCGGGGCTTAGTTTTGACGTTTTTTATATTATTAAGAACATATTGATAAAAAAAGATTCGATGTTTTAATGTGGATATATTAATAAGTAATTAAATTTTAATATTTGCAATGTGCAGGTGACTATTACGGGATTCGACCTGACGAGCTACCGACAGTGCCTCACTAAGTGGAACCGCGCCGTGGAGATGATGCACCAACAGTGCCGCGAGCTTGGCCCGCGCTGCCTGCTTGTGCGCTACGAAGCGCTGGTTCGTACAAATAAATCTGCTTAACCTTTCCCAATGCCCATATGCAGAAGGGCCTCTTTGTTAAACCGTATACTAAATAGCGACAATGTGATGCTGAAGGTAACTGCCGCCAGGCTGGACGGGTCCATCCAACACTAAGTGGAGTTGTTCACTAGAATTTGTGCATTAATGAATAAATAAAAAATCTCCATACACTATTGAGTAACTAAAAACAAATTATCTCTTATAATGAGGTAGTACACGCTTGAAGATTTATCTTGACTCGAGTCCTCAGAAAGCTGTATGATAATGTAATGTCAACGCCGATTTGCATTGTGCATAAATTTATAAGTCATCTACGTAAAACTGGTACAAGCGGTCAAATAAGGTGGATAAACAATTGATAAAGATTGAAAACAAAAAAGGCCAGAGATTTCCGCCTTGAGGTACGCTAGATGTAACATCATACCAGTCAGAAGTATTATGATTAAGACGAATAGCTTCCTGACGATCACCAAGGTACAAGGAAATTCAGTTTAGTAAAGTGGTGGAAAAATTAAATGAATTGAAGCTATAAATCTAGTATAGTTGTCAAATTTAACAATTGAAGAAGATCAGGCTGATGAGATAATTTTAATTGTAAAATTTTTGATCTCGCACACTACACAGATGTGTCGCGTATACTGTCGATAGAGAGACCTCGTGAACGTAGCGCTACTTATTATTTCCAAAATCTTCCCAAACCCCATAAATATATAGATATATATTTTCATACATTAACCGAAAAGGACTGGTAGAAAGTAAACAAAAAACTATAATAGAGAATCGCACCAAAATATACAGACAGAAACGTTTAAGTTGAACGGGTTGAAAATCCTTGAATATAATCTGAATTCTAGTACGACACGACACGCTGCGCGGTGCACGGCGGTGCCGCGGCGGTAGTTTTACCAGAAGAGACGTGACGGTCAACAACCGATAGACCACTGTCACTCCGTCACTGTCACCGAGCGACCGACTGACTGCACCGGTGCAGCCGGTCCAGTGTCGTGCGGCACGTGTGCACGTTTCGCAGGTGCTGGCCCCCGAGGCGACGCTGCGGCGAGTGCTGCGCTTCTTGGAGCTGCCGTGGGACGACGCCGTGCTGCACCACGAGCGGTACATCAACCAGCCCAACGGGGTCGCGCTCTCCAAGTACGTGGGTGTAGCTCCGCTCGACGTCGTTACCTACTCCGGAAACGATTCGGCGTTTACTTATTCAATTATTTTATATGTCGGCAAACGCCAGTAGTTTTAGCAGCATTGTCGAACATAGCGTGGGCATATAATCGTTTAACACTTTTAATTAATTGTTAACAAACACTTCACACCGGGAAAACGAAACAACCTATCTTCGACCGCAGAATGTAAACTGTGGCTCCATCCGGCGTCACTCCACTAGCTAGGCTCTGTTTTAGCACGATGCTGGCCGAGTATCGACGTCACCGCGGCGGATATCGTGCTGTGTTTCGTTTCACGTCAGTACTAATGACCATATCCGACATATATTTAATAACGTTCAGTTGACTGTGTCGAGTCGGTGCGCCGCTATATATCATGCAGAGTTTGTTTAAACTAATTAAAATATGTTGCACTGTTAAGTGTCAGGATATATGATGGTTCGAAAACCTCCTAGTTGTTTCGTAGGAAATTTGTTGCAACTTCACTGAACACGGTAGTAGTAATAAACAGTCGCAAGAGCACTTTTGTATTCGAGATATATTATGAGATAGATCGTATGTGGGGTGACTCAACGGTAATTGATTTAATATTTGTATTACGGAAAAGAGCAATCAAAGCTATATATAGATTAAAGTCACGCGAGGCTTTAAGGGAAAAATTTAAAGAAATAAGTGTAGGTGCTCACCGTATCCAGTCAATATATTTATAGCAATGTAGTATTTATTAAATAATAATTAAATATGTACAAGCAGGAAAGTAATACACACAATCATGAAGCGAGAAATAGGCGTAATGTGGTTTACTTCTTCATATCGTCTTCAAAAGGTTTAGCGGTCTTTTATGGGGCTTGGAGTAAGTTTTTACAATAAGTTCCTAAAGTTGATACGTGAGTTACCCTTTGGAACTTTTAAGCGATACGTTAAAGCACAGCTTATGGGTAAAGGATATTATGGCATAGATGAAAATGTTAATGAAAAGGACGCTTGGAAATAATTGTGTCGAAACCAGTTGTGTGCAGGTTTAAATTTACTTTGTAATTTCTATGTGTTGTTTTAAAAGATGTGCTGAGGAACTTCTTTTACCGTTTCTTCTCGACAGTTTTTAAACACCTTTGTGAAACGGTAGCAGAAGTAAAAAATTACGTGTACAAGTGTATATACAAAATACCTGAATGATTAAATGATTTTGATATAATACATTAATATGTAGATAGGCACTCCTCCTGTGTACAAACTTCAACTGGGCCAAATGCACCACACTCCGTGCACGTATATTGATACATAAAAAGGGGTAAAAAGATTTCTCTTGACGTGTTAATATATTACTATTAACGTCGAAAGTTACACGCCGGCGTCTCGGCGGATCGATTGTAAATAAATGAAACGTCGTTTCACAGCGTGGAGCGGTCGTCGGACCAGGTGGTGCGGCCGGTGAACCGCGACGCGCTCGACAAGTGGGTGGGGCACCTGCCGGCGGACGTGCGCGCCGACATGGCCGAGCTG
>PDGT01000142.1:372260-420827 GCA_003671415.1 Megathymus violae | reverse complement strand
GCCGCCAACGCCGGCTTGCCCAGCGCTTCCGCCGCCACTACGGCGCCCTCCACGATCACCCCGCGTACCAGCTCCAGCGCACACCTGCACGCTACTTGTATGTCTGTTTACTGTCTTAAGTTCTTCTGACTTCGATATTTAAGAGAGATGTCATTGATTATTAGATATGGGCGCCGCCATTCCAAAAGCTGGCGGCGGCGCGCTGAGGATTTTTCGTCGGCGGCGGCGTAGCGCCGGCGGCATGGATGTTTAGTTTTTTTAAAGAAAATCTTTAAAAAAAGTCACTAAAGATTGGGTATCTCGTCGTAATTTTTGTCGGGTATCGGTTCATATCCGATAAAATAAAAAGGAAATACTGAATTTGCCAGTGGGGAATTCTCCTAGTTACTGCAAAGGTATTTTAAGCGCTGCCAGCATTTTATTTCGGATGATATGCATAAGACCTAAGAACTCTGTTCGTGTCGTCGTTATATTATGTCGGGCAAGCATTAAATAAAACAATATTTTAAATGAGCACTTAATAAAGAACAATTTATTTTAGTAGGTTAAATTTTATTAATTAATATTGAGAATTGTAATGGAAAAATTAAAACACAGGCACTTTACACCCGTTATATAACGACGCTTACCCAGACACTAAACCAATCAAATAAGATCTCGAAAACATCTCGCCTGCAATTGTTAATTACAAATTGGTAATATCAACAATAAAACAAAAACCTAATTAATGTAATAGTATAATATCAATAATTAATTAATATTAATTATTAAAGTTACCGAAAACATCCTCTCACTGAACAGTACTTGTAACCGGCACACAGACTAAGGCTCTGGCGAGTGCTGCAGTTTTTCGAAATACACTGTTCTTACTATTCCAGTAGCTTAATAGATCTCCATCCTTAGGCTCTTTTGGGTCAGCTGCAGCAATATAACGCCAACACTCCTGCTCTATTGGGTCATCTTGAATTCTCTGATATGTATTGCTATATTTCTTTGACACTTTGTGCAAACAGCATTGCTGGTACTAGTAGTTGTAGTATCTACAAAATCTTTATCACTTAGGTTATTGCTGTTGAGATGTTAGGCACCTCACTATCTGTCAGTTGTCAATGTCACAATTGCTCTTTATGGTTATGTTCTCTTTGCTTTTCCTCCTGCTAAAAATGATACACGATTTTTTGTTTTTTGTTATATTTTGCAAATAAACGCCGACATATTGTGAATGCATCGTAGTTTTCTTATCAACATGGTAGCAGAGCGTGGTTAGTACCAAAAGGAAAAGGATTCGTCATTACTGGGTTGCGATCCACGTAGATGCAATACGATGCACAAAAATCAAGACAACGAAAACATGTCGGCGGCTGCGGTCTCGTCAATGTCGTTGTTGCCGTGCTTGGGTGAAAAGTCAAACTTCAGCACATGGAAGTTTCGCCTTAAACTGATGTTAGAAGAAAAACAAGTTGCATATGTATTAACTGAAGGAGACAAAGAAAAAGAAAAATCCGCCGAATTCATCAAAGACGATTCTTCATCAAAGACGATTCGAGGGCGAAGTCTTTAATTGAACAGTGCGTTTCCGACCGCTACATTGAAATAGTAAAGGATGGTAAAACAGCGAGAGAGATGATTACGTTATTAGAAAATACATTTGAGAGAAAAAGTGTTTATAACAGGTTCTACCTAAAACGAAAATTAATAACTCTAAAGTGCAATGAGCCATTAGAAACCTACTTAATAAAATTCTCGTCAATTGTCAACGATTCCCAGGCGATTGAAGTCAAAATTGATGATGAAGATAAGATTTGTTACCTGCTATCATCACTGCCCAAAGAATATGATGCTGTAATAACGTCTATCGAGACCATGGCTACAGAGAAAAAACTGACATTTGATTTTGTAAAAGCCCGATTGTTGGACGCCGAGACAAAAATCATCACAAACAAGGGTACGACCGTGCAAGAGAGTGCATTCATCACATGTTACACCTGTGGTAAGCCGGGACACAAAAGCTATGAGTGTAAAGAGAAGACCAATGAACGGGAGCCACATCAAGGCAGGGGCCGTGGGAGAGCTGCTGGCCGAGGTCGCAGAGCTGCACGAGGATACCCCGCACGAGGTCGAGGACAACGTGGTCAAGCCCAAGAAACGTCCCTAGCTGGTAAGGCAGATGTAGGATTTCTTGCTAGCGAATACATGCTCGGATTAACTGATAATTCTAATATTACATTTATTGTCGATTCTGGTTGTACCCAACATATTATAAGTGATCAATATGAACAATATGTAACTGATATTAAAGAGTTGCAAGAATGTGTCAAAATATATGTTGCTAATGGTCAATACATAGAGAGTAATAAAAAGGGAAAGTTAAAGTTTATGTATAAACATATAAAAATAACTATAGAGGCATTGATTGTAAAGAATATTTCATATAATTTATTGTCAGTAAATAAAATAACTAAAGCAGGATTTCATATAAGGTTTAATAAAATAAAAGCTGTAATAAGAGATAAAAATACATATATTGTTTGTTATGCTGAGGGAATGTTATATAAATTAAATGCTCAATTATGTAATGAAACATGTAATATCAGTAACAAGAATAGTGATGATGTTCTTTCTAACATTTGGCATAGACGTTTAGGTCACTTAAATAAAAAGGTTTAGGTATTATGAATTTACCTGTTTCTGAAAAAGTTTGCAGTCCATGCATAGAAGGAAAAGCTACAAGAGCACCATTTAAGCAGACACCAAGACCAAGATCGAGGAGACTAGCAGAGTTGCTGCATTCAGACATTGCAGGACCCACTAAGAACTGCGGTTTAAATGGTGAGAAATATTTTATGACTGTAATTGATGACTACTCCCATTTCTGTGTGGTATATCCGTTGGTGCATAAATCAGAAGCAACAGAGAAACTTATTAACTACATAATTAAATTGGAAAATGAAACTGGAAATAAAGTGCAAAGAATAAGATGTGATAATGGTCCAGAGTATACAGCAAATAGACTGAAGAATTTTTGCAACAATAAAGGGATAAATATAGAATATACTCTACCTTATACGCCGCAACAAAATGGAGTTGCAGAGCGCTTGAACAGGACTTTGTGTGACAAAACTAGAACTTTGTTTGCAGAGACGAAGTTACCTAAGTCCTTATGGTGTGAAGCCATTCAGTGTGCTGCATACCAGTTGAACAGATCTCCATCCTGAGCTATCAACTTCAATACACCGTGCTTCATGAAAAATGGACATAATGATTTATCAAGACTGCGAGTCTTCGGATCAAAAGCTTGGACAACTATAATACCAAAACAGGACAAGTTAAGTATAAGGGCAAGACCTACAAGAATGGTTGGTTACAATACTGTGGGTTATAGATTATGGAATCCAGCAGATAATACAATAATAGTATCAAGAGATGTCATATTCGATGAAAGCGATTTTCAATATAATGAAGGCATAGAAAGTAAAGAAGAACAGCTTATTCAAGAAGAAATAGACAAGGTACAGGAAACTACAGAAACCAGAGATAAGGAAATTAGAAGCACAGTACCTGAGACTACAGAACGTCAAGATATTCAAGAGGAAGAAGAAAAAGAAGAGAGCTTAAATAGAGAAAGTAATACTGGACAAGAAAAGAAGTCAAGATCAGGCAGAACAGTAAAACGACCAGCGCATTTAGAAGATTATACGTCAAACATAGTCATATGTTTGAGTGCAACTACACCAAACTCATTTGAAGAAGCAGTGAGAAATACAGAGTGGAAACAAGCTATTCAAAAAGAATTACAAGCACTAAAAAAATTAGATACATGGGAAGAAAAGGAGCTGCCTTCAGGAAAGAAAGCCATAGATACAAAATGGATTTTTAAACAAAAAGAAGAAGGAACTAAGAAGGCCAGGTTAGTTGTAAGGGGCTTTCAACAGAAGAAACAAGATATTCTTGACAGCATTTATGCTCCAGTTGCAAGACACTCTACAGTTAGAATGTTTATATCTAAAGCTCTACAAGAAGATTTAAAGATTAATCAACTAGATATACCTACCGCATTTTTGAACGGAAAATTGAAATCAGAAGTCTATATTAAAGTGCCACAAGGATTAAAAGTGAAGAATTCTAATTCTAAAACAGTACTAAAACTAAAAAGAGCACTTTATGGATTGACAGAATCTCCAAAATGCTGGAATGAGACAATAGATGAATTTGCAAAGAACAATGGATTTCAACGTTCAGAATATGATTATTGTATGTACTACAAGAATGACTGTTGGATGTTAATATACGTAGATGATATTCTAATAATTGGAAATGGAGATGACATTATAAAAGAATTAAAACAGAAGTTCAATGCGAAAAATCTAGGAGAAATGGAAAGATTTTTAGGCATGGAAATAAAGAGAAGTGAAGACACTATAATCGTGAAACAAACTAACATGATAGAGAAAATATTACAGAAGTTCAATATGAGTGATTGTAAAGGAATGAAAACACCCATGGAGATAAATTATAATATACACATATATGAAGATGAAGAAATACTGGAACTGATTGGTAGTTTAATCTACTTAACTGTAACATCAAGACCGGATTTGACATTTGCAGTATCTTATCTAAGCAGATACCTGGACAAACCAACTGAACAACTATGGAAAGCTAGTAAGAGAGTTATACGCTACCTGAAAGAAACTAAAGATAAAGGACTAATTTTTAGAAGAACTACAGATAATAATTTGTATGGATTCTCTGATGCAGATTGGGCCGGAGATAGAAATGATAGAAAAAGTGTAAGCGGTGGCATAATTTTACATGGAGTAAATCCCATAGTTTGGTTCTCAAAGAAACAGTCATGTGTTGCTCTTTCAACAGCAGAATCGGAGTACATTGCTGCTGCTGCCACAGCTCAAGAATTGGTGAATCTTAAAGGTCTCAGTCAACATTTAAACTACAAGAATGATGCCATTTTACTTGTGGATAATATAGGGGCAATTTCTATGTCTAAAAGTTATGAAAATTCGAAAAGAACTAAACACATAGATATAAGAGCTCATTTTCTTAAAGACATTGTTGAAAAGAGCATCATTGCTATTGAATATGTCAATTCTAATGATAACTTAGCTGACCTAATGACTAAAAGTTTATGTAAAGACAAGTTTTTTAAATTTAGAGACCAATTCATGTGTTAGAAAGTATTATGATAGGAGGAGTACTACTGTAAACTGTTATTCTATGACTGTTGATATTAATGAGCTATGCTAAAGTTAAATTATGAGAAATGTTTAAGTTCAAGTTGAATATGTATGTTTAGTGATGTGCTTGATTCTTAATTTAAATTTTGAGAAATGTTAAATTCGAGGAGGAGTGTTGAGATGTTAGGCACCTCACTATCTGTCAGTTGTCAATGTCACAATTGCTCTTTATGGTTATGTTCTCTTTGCTTTTCCTCCTGCTAAAAATGATACACGATTTTTTGTTTTTTGTTATATTTTGCAAATAAACGCCGACATATTGTGAATGCATCGTAGTTTTCTTATCAACACTTTATACAGTCTATCGTCTGCGTAATGACGTAATCTCACCACATACCAATTTTCATTAAGATCTTTCAAGCCGTTTTTGAGTAAGCCGTGTTTTATAACGAGACATACAGACAGGCAGACGGACAGAGACAAACAAAAAAAAATCGAAAAAGTGAAATTGATATCTATGACAATTTTGGCAAAAATGGAATGTACATTCAGACAGACAGACACTACGGATTTATATAGCGGTAGAGATATCTAATTAATTTCTGTACAATACAGTACAATAAAGAACTTATTGTATTGAACTGTATTATTGTATATGTATCGTAACATTTAGTCATAAAAAAGATGACTTATTAATATATCTACAACTATAAAGTAGGTATAGAGAACACTCTGTTACAGCACTTCACCCATTCATTGTGATAATGCCAGCCGCCATACATCAAGGAAGCCCGCAGGCGACTGGGTACGCAAATCGGTACATTAGAACTCGCTTTAGATTAACAGCCTAGGGGCTTTGAAATACTGTTCACATTTCTCTTCTTTGATAATGTCAACCTTGTCATATGTGTAACACGTAATGACGATCAACTACAGTGAATGACAAGCCTGAGGCGTTAAAAAATAAATGTAATAATTTTTGTAATAGGCCAGTCTGCCACTTTCATCTTAGCCGACAACCCATTGGTGATTCCTTTGGTGTTTATTGGTGTTCAAAATGTTTTTTTAAATCTCACGAAGGTCGCTTTATTAAAGGGTTATGGGATTTTGGGTTTCGACTACTAAATCGTCATACAATCAATAGACCTGTGTGTTCGTTTGTTGGCTATATTTGTACAGTAGCCGCCCGTCCCGACTTCGTTCCATACGGAAATTCCGTTCAAATGGTAAAATAATTTTTCTGATATGTGCCGTGGATCCTTGTCTCTGTAGCTCGGGATTAGAATAGGTTTATGGTATCCCCTGCCTGGCGTAAGAGGTGACTAAAAACGGTGGGAGCTCGAACCGTCCAGTCAGCGACACCGGGAAGGACGACGGTATACGTGGTCGCGTACCGCCATAAACATCAGAAAGTGGGGGATGAGCGGCGGCTCATTATGAGCAGAGCCCGGCGTGGCACGCGCTCTGGATCTCTGGTTGCGTTCCGTTAGAGTCCTGTACATAGCGCTAATGAAGGCCACCGGGAGGCGGTTGGGAGGAAAGGGGGGTTAGTCCGGTAAAAATCCCACATAAGCCGGTGTATAACCCTCCCACGAAACCGGGTACCTTTTTCCCTCCTCGAAAACAAAAAAAAGGTGCCGTGGTTCCAGAAATTACTTTGCGCATTTATAAAATTCGCATTCTGTCTATATAATATTACTGTAGTATAAACTAGGATGGAGGTGCAGAGTCTGATAATTGCCAAGATCTGCCATTGTTAAACTTGTTTAAAATTTCTACATATGCACTAGTTACGCAAAAACAGTCTAACAAGAAAAATTTACCTCTTAACAGTTTTGGTTATTTGATTATTGTGAATATATGAAGCAGCTACACCCACAATCCGAGTAATTGTACTCCTCGTGAAGACAGAGGTCAGTTCTTCTTCGTATTAACTTATTGAACAGATACTTCAGTCGTGCATACTTCGCAGAGAGGTCGCGGTTGGAAAATGTTTTATTTGTTGTGTCAGGCGCACAGTGTCTTTAATAATTTGACTTACAGATCGGAAGAGAGAGCCGCAGCTGTTATCTTTTGTTCTTGATTGCAGTTTCACGCTTTCAGATGTTTACCTATTCATGAATGCGGCATTCATAAATTTGTGAGACATCGAGTTTCATCATTTCAATTTGAGGTTACGTATGAGAAGTTTGTGATCAAATTGACAGTTCGCCCTGGGCGATGAATGTTTGAACTGCGTCATTTAAATTTAATGAATATACAATCAAATTGATTTCGTGTTTTCCGTTCGGCACAAAGTAATGTCTTTAAATAGAATATATTAAAAATATCACACAAATTTATCGCGCTACTAAAGGAGCCGTGTATTAAAGGCTGTATATATGTATGATGCCACGAATGTAACATTTGCATTTAAGCTAAAAAAACCGGATACTCGTATATTGAAGTAATGATAATACTTAAATAACCTCCGACACAGAACCTTTGAGATGGTCAAATAACTCAGATATTGACGTCGTCCACTTTGCTGCTGGGGATCTTTGTTTATTTCGTATTTTATGGCAATTACCCTGTGTCTGTACGTTATATTGTACGTATATCGATAAATAAAAAAGTTATAAAGAGAAAAACGCAGTCCTAAAACAATGCAGGTGCTATTTCTAAGCGTAAGGTGTAGTTTTCCTGAAGCGAAGCGAGGACCGTTTGCTAGTGGTTGATATAATTCATATCAACGTTGATATTGGTAATAGCTTATACTTATTGCATTACTGGACGTAAATATTTCCTTAGAATGTGTTAGTTCCTTAGGCAAAGTGGGGCGAGATTGGTATACATTGCCGAAAGGAGTTTGTTTACCTGGCTCGCTATTGTTGTGTCGATTTCCGGGAATGGCGTTGTTGTTGACTTCCGCGAAGGCCGTGGAAGGTTCTGGAAGCCCGGAAATCGATATAAATAGCGGGTAGGGTCGGCCACAGGGCATTCGGCTCCCGGATACGAAGCGAAGAGTTCTCTCTCTACGTAGCGAATAACTGCCATCTACGAGTGCAACTGCGATTGGGAAGTGTGTGTGAAGTGAAATAAAGTCTCTGCGGTAATTTGGCATTTTACGAGCCTACGGATCCTGACACGTAACATTACATTTAGTGTGACCCTGTGTGTGATAAGCCTAGTAACAATACCATTAGAAGTTTATATCTAGTAAATCTGACACACTCGTAAGAAGATTACTGCGCAGTCACAATCATAATATCCGTTAACAGCTTTTATAAAAATATTTTTTATATAATTTAAATTCATTTGTGAATAGTCACGAGTGGTGAAATTTAAAGCTTTAACTAAGTAATAGTTCAGTACTGATCCGAGGGTTCTATAGTTAACGTTTGTTTGGGTCAACGCGGACAAAACTCCTTTATTCCGATTCGAAATTGCACTATACTTGTTGCAGCATCAAATTTACCCACGAAAATTAAAATCCAATTTGTAAATGATTTATTCAAAAGGACGTCGCCAAATGCTATTAAACTGACACTGCCGAGACTGAAATGATACAGTAAAAGTAATTTAACGGTAAGGAAATACTAAAAAAATATGTTTTAAATTATACATATATTGGGATGGATTTAGGATCTCGCAGGAATATCAAAGATGTTCGTTTGTATATTTATTTACAGTATTACGATGTCATTATGTATTGAAATTGACCGAGCCCGCAGCTCAGTTGTTAATGACTTATACATATACTCCTTACACGGAGTATCGATAGATGTGAAAAACAGATTAAGTAGTGTTAGTATAATTCAAAAATTATGAAATTTTAATTTTAAATTTTGCAGTCAGTTTCAAGATACAGTTTTATGTTTTCACTTCTGTCCGAAGTCCTCATGACTTTATTTAATTTTATTGCATAGGGCTCGGAGTAGGTTCTCTTTAAACATAGTGAGCATTTGATAATGGGTTCTGGACATAAAGAGTGGAACTGGTTATCGGATGCAGTAATTGAACCGTGTTTAAAGATAGCTGTTTGTTCTTTTTAAAAATTTGTAATTAAAATACATATCTATATCTATACTAATATTGTAAAGAAGAAAGCTTTGTATTTATGTATATTTGTAATGAATAAACTCAAAAACTACTGAACTAATTTTAAAAATTCTTTCACCATTAAAATGCTACATTATCCCTGATTAACATAGGCTATATTTTTACTAGAAAAAATAAGGGATCCTTGCTAAAACTTCAGTAACGTAAAACAAGGTGTAAAAATGTAAATAGAGGAAAAAAAAGTTCAAGTAAAAAAAATAAACACATTACGAATAAATTATTTGAGTACTTAAAACTAAAAAAAAGCAATTTTGATAAAAATGTAAATGTTATAAAAAATAATAAAATAGGTTAGCAAGTACAAATTTAAACTTTAAAGAAAAAAAAATACATACCTATGTCCTTTATGACGATAAAATTATGAATGTAACTTAAAATGTTTAAAAATAAAAGTACATCCGTGCGACGCCGGGGCGGGTCGCTGGTTGAATATAAAAACTAACATTATGCTTGCTATAGCTCACAATCTTTATTTTTCCTTTCATCAAGAATCAGCACCACTCTACCTTAAGTTTACAAATTACATCCGCGCACCAACAAATGTTGCTCGTTTTTATCCGGCACGCAAAAAATATATCATAGGCTATATCATGTTATTGTTTCCATCAATTATCCTAGATCTATGAATTAGAGACATATTAGTTTAGTAGTAGCAGTGTCAGTCTACTGGTCGCAATTCTTCCATTACGGAATTAAATGACATTCAGTATCAATTTTTTTTATTTATTTATGACATAAAAGCTCGTTAACTAATTGACTGCCAGACATATTTAGAGCGTCTTGCCCTGGGTGCCAAGGTTTTATTTTGAAGAATACATGAAAGTTTACAAAATATAATTATATTAAGTTACTGATATAATATTGTAATAGCATTTACAGTAATTTTTATTAAAAAAAAAACACTACGAGATATCTCGTAGCTGGCAGTCAATGGGTTAATAACAACCAAACAAAACAAAGAAGGAAAATCCCCTGACGAACGAAGTAGAAAACGGAGTACAATAATTTTTCTACACATATTAATTATGTAGGTGCAAAAAGTGAAAAAAACACTGAATTCTTTGTTTACTCTCTCACGGAATTTCCACATTTTTATGTCGTATTCTCATGCGAGCAAATTCATGGCCAATACGATACATTACAAATGCGGTAAGTAATCTAAATTTGTTACACTGTGGTTTCCGCATATATTTCAACCAATTTATCCATAACATTAAAGTTTTAGGGAGAATATTTGATGTTCAGACTTAGGACCCTTACGTTTGCATTATTTGGATAAATTTTCTAATTCGAGTTCTGGCAGACATTTGTGTGACAGATGAATGTTTTTCTCGGAACACGGGTGTCTCCGTTGACATATTTGTGTACGTCCATGCCACCCGCAACACAGTGAATTCTATTGCGGGGGTGTGAGTGCGTGAATGTTTATTATACATGTTTTTGCCCGTAATTGTTTTGAATGGATGCCGAAAAGAAGAAATAGCAAAAGAAATTCTTCAAAAATATTTTTTCGTCATATTTACTCATCTAATTCATTAGATTATTAAATGTCAAAGACAGAGTCGAAGTGTCAAGTGCAGTGTGTGAAAACGTTATTATTGACATGTATCGTATAGAGGTACCAACGCATGACAAACTATAACTTATATATTGTTTGACAAGTGTCAACTGTCAAGCGCTTTTCCCGCCCCCGCAGTGTCAATGTGACCATGACTCACGTATGCAACGAACATACACGTATGCTCAATGATTCTGTAAAAAAAACAGAATCCAGAGTTAATTAACAACAAATGCGTATAAACTGAGAAACAAATTGAATTACAATTAATTACTATTTTTCTACGTAACCTTTGAATGTAAGGTTCTATCCACTAATATTAATAAATATATTAGGATCCACTAATATTAAATATAATGAAACTCTAAAAAACCAAATATAATATTGTGATAAAAATCTTGTAACGTAACATTACGGCCTTATACATATATGATTAAAAACTTCAACGTGAATTTTTGGATTACTTCATTCAGGGCGGGCGATACAAAAAGCTGAATTCTAAAACCGAAGTAACATAAATCATCCCAGAGCGCTATGAAACAGGGTTCTTTAAAAGAGGCGTGAAGAAACTCTCGTTCAGCGCCGGCGAAGCATTGGCAACTCTTCTCGGGTTGCATACTAGAACTATAAAAAAATAAGTCTATAACTTACATTTACACTGATCCCCGCGCGAAGTTTGGGATGATTTTAAGATTAATTTTTAGCTCTCTCGTCCTCTAAATATATTAATAAATATAAATTACGTTTTTCTTCAGTGAGACGGTTTTTACTTAAATACATTATAAGGTAATAAATTCTGGGCACTACAGTAAAGATTGGAAGCATAATATTATACTTGTTTAATAACTTGTTTCACGGATTTGTAAACTGTATTGGTCTCGAGTGTAATGTGATGATGGAATATAATGTAATTTAATGTAAACGCTACGTTGGTTTATGATGTCAACAGCCGATAAAGGATACCCAGTAGACGAAATGAAATTATATTTATTCGGAGTCGGTTTTTTAACGTACACAATATATCCAAAAAATACTCTGATACAACAGTTAATATTTTGATTTCTTTATTAGGTTAATACAAGATTTTGATCTAATAAACGAATAAAGACCACAACGTCAAATGTTAAAATACTCAGAGCCCGACGGTCCATGTCATTCGGAAGTGACTGACCGAGTCGATCGTCCAAGCACGGTCGAGAAAAGGATCGGTGAGCACAGTTTTTTGGTCATGTCAAGCCAATTAAGCCTTCGGTCGGTGTAAGAACTAACGACCCGCGGGTTGATCATTTACCCCTCGACTTCAAAGACGCAGCGCCATAGACTCGTCCCTTGCTGAGGGTCGCTAACGTTTGTTCCAATAAAATGTGAGAAACACAGACTGACACTTTTCTTTTTTACTTTTTTCATATAATAATAATAATATAATTAGCGGTATAGACAATTATTGTAAAAAAGATCACTTCAACGAAGCGTTAATCGAAATGATTACAGCACTAAAATATTCTAAGCACTTAAAAGGAATTAATCCGTAACTAAACAATGCTAGTGAACGACCGTCCGATCCGATGGTCCGCAGTCGAATGAATCAATGCCTGCCGGTGTCCCCACTTGTTAGCTTGCGCTCCCCTCTCCGTCTCGTGCCACCATCACGCCACTCTGACGTCATAGCTACAGACACGCCACCTAGGGTCTATTCTTCAGCTAATTATATAATATAATTAAATATTAATACGGTCGAAACTACTCTGAAAAACCTTGAGCACAGCCGCAGCATTGCCGGCGTCTCGGTCTTCTGTGGGGTGCAATTTGGAGAGTGAGGGCAGGAGATGTAGGAAATAATTCCCTCATCGCTATTCCTCTATCGAACAACCCGACGAACGGCGAGAATTCGAACGGCGCGTATTTTGAACATGTTAGACTTTATCACCACTTACCATTAGGTGGGATTGATGTCCAACATTACCTTATTTTATGTAAAAAAGGGAGTTTATGGCGATTTAAAAATATGTAAGCAACGAGACGTCAATTAAAGTGAAGATTATTAAGAGTCAGTTCATTGACATTGCTTTAATATTAATTTATAAGATGGCCATGGAAGCCATGGAAAATAACATCATCTCAGCTTGACAACGCCCACTGCTGAGCATAGGTAATAAAAAATAAAATATAATATATATATATATATATATATGATATATTAAATTCACAGGAGCACAGATAGGTAGGTAATTACTACACTGTAACCGTGTGCAATGCTTATTTTTATTAATGGAAAAAAAAAATAATATTTAACGAGATCATCAAGGATTTCCCGCTTTTGTGTAACAATCCAATTGAAGGTAAGCTTTAGTCTTTTTTTGGATTTTACAATTCACAAATTGCAGATTGTTCCTATATTTTTTATTTTAAAATAGAATAATACAGTTATAACCCAATTATAACCATAAATCTACTTGTTTCGCTCAGGCTTAAAAGTCCTAAAATTGGCAATAAGATAGTATCTTTATTATTTTTTTCAAACATCGATTCTTTATAAAATAATCATATACGAATTACCGTAATTGTTTTTTGACATTTCATTACTCTACTGCGTAATGTGTTCAAAGGTTCTTTGATGTAGCAAAATCTAATTATAAGTCGAAGTCAAAGTGATAATCAAAATTGAAATTCAATATTATAATGAATCCGTTGAACAAACATAAGTATGAGGCAAATATCGTTATCATCATTAATTTCATTTTCAAAGTTCGCGCGTGTAGCTGGGAGAAGTGCTCAATGAAGAAACAGAAATACTTTCTCTCCTAGAAACTTTGTTTCTCATTAACGTGTATTTTACTTGTGGCAGGTTAACGGGAATTGCAGAAATTAAATTATACAATAAGTTGATAACTTTTTTAACACTTTATTGTTTTATTAGTATGTTCCGTTCCATTAAAAAATTCACAACAGGTTAGCTTTTTTCTTTTTTAGAATCAATACAAGAATGTGATTCAGCTAAATTAAATACAGCATAGACTTAGATTGTTAATTTCAAAATGCTGTTAGCGACGGTTTTGGGGCACGCTTTTTCTTATTCATTATATATAAGCAGAACTTGAGTTTTATGGAAGGCTTTTAAACACTTCAGGACGACTACCCCTTCAATCTACACTATAACAATATTGGGTCCATATTGTTACCACACGGGTGGCTCAATACTTCTCGGAATTATAAAACGTTTAAAGTGATTGAGAGATCCACACACTTAGCTACGTCGATTTTTTTCACGATATCCTCTTGTCAGAAAGTACACTATATTGATTTTCCAATAACAGTGATTACCTACTGATAATTAAAATATAACCATCGATCTGAGCGACAGTTTTAGATATTGGGCGCCTATCGCGGCTCACAGTAATACTTAAACCCATAAATTTTACGGTCTTAAATTCAATTGCTCGGTTTTGGTACCTCTGGCGTTTTATAGCTTAACGATAATAATAATAATAATAAAATCAATTTATTGCCTTTATACATTCTTAAGCAATTGGTAATGAATATCTCTAATTGGCTGTTCAATTTACTTAGGTATTGTTTGTTTATCTGCAAGTAAATGCAATCTCAGTCCTATAAATAAAGGTAGTATATAATGTACGTAGGTAAGAAACTGGCCAATATTTTTCTTGAGTATTCTTGAAAATGCCACTCTAGATTGAAATTGAGACAATTTCTAATGAAATTCCATCTCACTCGATAAGACGTTCTTATGATTAAAGATTGAAGCTTAATTTTATAATTAGATCCTCGAGCTTGGATATAAATTTGTTATTTAATCATAAGATTCTTAAGCATGTTAACAAATAAATTGAATAAAGAAGCCTTTTCCTTAGAACATTTTTGCCATTTTCATCCGAGTGTCCTAGGTATACGGACTTTAATACTTCCAGAATTAGGTGCATCTGCAGTTAAGGATGGATATTAAATACAAATGTGATGTGAAATGTAATAATGTTATGTAAATTTGTTTTTTAGTCGGTTGTCATTTGTTAGTAACGTATGAAGATTATAAAAATTAATTGAACCAACACTGAATGTTGTGTTAGACTATAAAAATTGTGGAATGTTGTTGGATAGATAACAATAAATAAATAATACAGGTGAAATAAATTTTGCGGCGGCAAGCTATGTTAAAAAAAAACTTGAAACTATTGAGAAATCAGCGCAAACGAAGTTGCGGGCGTTTTCTTGTATTATATATATATAATCACTACGCAGGTATTCATTCATATTGCTTATTTCTGTTTACGATATTGGCGGATTGCCAGGTGGCTGTTTCAGTCGTTATTTTACGTTCATTGGAGAGAGCCGAGAAGTGAGCGGGGAGGGGTGTGCGAGGGTCGGAGACATGAGAGAACGACTTTGATTGCAAACATAGTTGATGAGGGTAGCCTGATACGTCAGTTTATTGACCAAACATTAGTGAAAAAAATAATCATTGCATAAAATTAACGTGTTTCTTATACAGCTGGGATACTCGTAGATATTCGTGGACGGCGGTTACTCCTAAGCACCACCCGGCTCATCTGCTCAAAGATGTTCATTCGGTCATCATCACCATCCTTACTACCCATCATTGTCCAACCACTAAGCTCGTGTCTCCAGTCAGGAAGTCTAGTCAAAGGGCCAAGTGCGCGTTGACAGACACACACGCCTTCAAGAACTATCAGATATGCAGAATTAGTCACGATGTTTTTTACATCGAAGGGGTAATTGCCCAAGTGGTAATATACAGAAAATTCTGAAAAATTAGAGGTACGTGCAAGATACGAACTGGAGTCTGCCGTGCGAGAGACCGACGACTATACCACGGGGCCATCACTGTTTAAAAAATTCAATGAGGCAACATAATGTCTTTTCAGTAACTGAAGTCTTCGGTTAGCCGTCCATCCAGTCACTACGGTAATGACTTTCAACGATCCGTGTTTCTCCTCCGTGTTTTTTACTGCCATCGTCATAGTGATGTACTGGTCACCAAAAAATAATATTATTAAATCTAACATTGGACTTACCCATGTAGTAGTGGAATACATAAATGTTATGTATGTTAAAATACGAGATGCATTGAAATCAAACCTAACTTAATATATGAAATGACATACAAATTTAAATTCAAACTCATTTAGGTGTTGTTTAAATACACTTATGCATGTAATTTTTTGCTTCTCCGTTTCGAAAAGGTACTTTAACATTGAGGAGAAGAAACGCCGAGAAAAACTGCTCAGCATGTCTTTTAAGCAACACACGGTAATTACAAAAGTTAAACCTGTGCGGAACTGGATTCGACACTATTATTCCCCGGCGTCCTTGTCATTAATATATTCGTCTACACTATAATATACTTTGCCTTTAAGTTGTATTTTAATGCGTCGCTTAAAAGTTCCAATGGGCAACTCGTGTATCAACTTTGGAACTTTGTTGTAAAAATAAAAAGTTCAATACCTTTTTTCCGTTTTCAACCAGTTTTTTTGGACGTTTGGTAGATATTGACAACCTTTACTTAATGTTATAATTTAAAATAATTGATAGCGGGCATATTTTCGGCCGCTTAAAATTATTAACTATCAAGTATAAATGCCATAATTATATTGTATCTGTAAATTATAAAGTTCAATTTATCCCATTAGTTGTCCTTGAATAACTTTTGTTGACATCAAATTATTTTAATGCAAATCAACCATTGCTCTACAACACAGCTTCATTTTTCGTTGCCTATTTTAATATTTGGCATTCGTTGGCACACCAACTGGGGTTGGCGAAACTCATTGAAACAACATTTATTCAGTTACCCAAGGTCCCAACTGGCAATATTCTTTTGAGGTACAGATAAAAGTAACACAATAATAAAATAAAGGAAGCAAAAAGACGCGCAGATTCTATTTGTAGCAGGACACGAGCCGTGCAAATGGCAGGATAATTGCATTGTCATACAAAGGTCACGTAAAGGCTTCCAAGGCTTTCTCTGTTATAGTGCAATTAGCTGACTCATCTGTATCAGCTTTTAGAAATATTTCTCTTTTATTTTATTAATAAGTATTAATTCAACCTCGCTCCATCTTGGTGTCCTGTATTTAAAATAACAGAGTGTCTGCCATTTCGTTGGCATGAAATGTCAATTACAATATCAAAATGTTTGTATATCATACAAGTGGTCTGTAATTACATGTAAGTGAGCCCACTCTTATACACTAATAGTTAAGAGAAATATCTATTTTACTTTATCGGTGTACCCTCCTTTATTTCATTTTTCATCACTTACTCAGTAGGTACACCTTTTTTACATCCATTATGATTTTTAGAAATTATTAAAATTACTAAAGATATAGGTTATAAGTTAGGATATATTATTAAAGGTTATAATTTTAAGGCTATAACGCCAGCAATGGAATAATTTGTTAAGTACATTTTATTGGACCACTGTAATTTAACCACCATAAGTCAGCAGTGATTCGCCTCCATTGTTGTCAAGGAAATCGTCATGAAAGGGAAAGAGACGAGATGGAAATAGCTTGTTAGTGTAATTTTTAGCTTGGAATCGGTAATTAGCGACAAAATTCTAAAAACAAAGAGAAGAATAATTGCAAATTTGTCCAACCTTATTCGATATGCAGCACTCTGAATTTGTTATTCAACGTAACCTCGCAACAGCCTCCAAGCAAAGGGATTTACAGGAGCATATTGCAAATATTACAATTGACAAATGTTTGTTTGGTGAAAATCTGTCATGCATTGGAAACGGTAAAGATCGTGTCCAGATTAGGCATTGAACTAGATAAAAAAAATACCCAAAAATCTAAAACTAATCCAAGCGGTTCCAACTTACTTTAAATTTAATGAAATTGTTAAATCAATAAATAAAATGAAAAATAGGGACAATTCTTCACCACTACAGGTGCTATAAGCATGGGCGAACTGACAGGGATAGTTTTTCTTCAGTGTATGTTTACGACCCAAATTAATTGGCAAAATGAGATTTTTACTGAATTTGGAAAAAAGTAAACAAATTTATTAAGATAGACCATTCTAAACTACGAGCAACCAACAGTAATTAAATTTGATATACGATTTTGGTACGAAATAGTTAAAGCCTGTAATTAAGTAATTTCAAACCTAAGGATACCTGTCCACCACATACATAGGCGGTCTTGTGCGTCTTGGGAATTCTTATTCAGAAAGACTAAATGATATCATTATTACAAGAAAGTTGTTGTCGAACCTTGGCTTCATTATAATCGAAGAAAATGATACTGTATTGATTCTAAAAAACTTGTGATTAGTCTATCGGAAGAAAAAAATGTTAATCTTGAACTTAAAAGATGTAAAATGCACGACTTGTTGAATTTAACCTAATCCTGCCCCGCAATACAATTTTATACACTAATTAATTAAATGCGAACGTTGTTAACTTCTAAATTTAAAGAATGATTCCCCATGTTTATAAGTTGGGTTTCAGTCTATTGACATTTCTATGCGCGAAATATTAATTCAGAAATATTATACTGAGATCTTTTACTGACTCCTAAACTACAGGATGGATCAGATAAGTAACTCTGATGTAGAATCTAGACGAATTCATCAAGATATGGAAGGGATTCTGACAAGTGCTTTTAAACTTATTACGCATAGTTATGGCTTACCAGAAATTGTTGCAAGAATGGCCGGCGGGCTTTTTAAACTATGGGTTAAGCCGGATGAAACCTAATAATAGTTTTTTACCCTGCGGGCGACAAAGTTATATTTAGGTGTTCGAGCCTTCAGAGTTGAACTTGAGATTAATTTGTTATTCGTCGACGCTGATCAACAGGTCCTTAATGCGCACTGTGAGTACTTACCTTAGAGAATATTGCTGAGAATTAGGTTGACTTTGTAATTGAGATAGAACATTAGAGTATATAAATTTTTTTTAATTAATGTTCAAGAAATGTTTTTGGAATTCGCCAATTGGCTTCTTCCAAAAGATTTCGTCTATTTTGTTCGTTTGTTTGTGGTTACTGCGGTTCGAAAGTTTCCGGGTAAGCCTTTAACTTGAGCTCAGGAGAGCAGGTGTTTTATCCATTCTGCTATTACTCTTCTGGATAAAGCTTTTACTTTGATGGGTTAGCTTGCCTTCGTTGTTAAGTGACGTTGGTGAGTACGGTAAGCCAGTGACGGAATTCGAATTTCGGGTTGTAACATGTAGCCATACAGATTGATGGTACAAAGAATTGTCCGCTTGTCTAGGTGTTCGATGCCGTCGCAACGTAAGGTCTCGAGGTGGCGCGTGCAGTGCTCCCGCGTGCCTCTTCAAAGAAGACGAAAAGGGGAAACTCCAGCCCCATCTTGAGAAGGGGTCCAGACCCCCACCGCCGGCATCGCGGAAGAATGCCAAAGCGCACCCGTGATTCCGGCCAATGGTGATGCGAAGGAACAGAAAAAAAATGGGTTAAAGTATAATTATATCATGTAAAATGTGCCTGGTATTTGCTTGAAGTAAAGTTAAATTATAAATGCAGCGGCCTGAAAAGAGCAGTAGTAATGTGGCTACATGTTGTGAACCTAAAATAAGTTTGTTTCATGTATAATTTGTTTTATCATCCAATTCATTAAGTCACGGCCCATGTGTTTGGTTTATTAGTGGTCTGAGCATTAAGCACTATTGGATAGGAATGGATACTAAGGGCATCGCTATTGGCGGTATTAGTGAATGTGGTGACCACGAATTTATAAACCAGTATAGTTTTCTCCTGAATTTATATTGTTTATCTTTGATCACTTAAGCCAGGAGTTCCAAGCAAGCTTATACGTTTTTAGCGCTGACTTTCTCCAAGCTGACAGTAAGACTTTTTTTGCGGTAGTCCAATTTTGGATATCATTAATCCGCCAACTATCCTCATACCTCCAAAGACAGGTCGCTTATATCCCAATGGGGTGGATTGGTGTTGAAGTCTATTAAGTGATTATTGATCCGTAGTCGGGGGCCCGTTATTTCACTTTGGGGTTCCAAAAAGCCTTATTTATGAGTAGAGAATATCAATATTTAATTCTCTTGTGACTTGGTCAGTTGTTGGAGAACACGTGGTAGTAGGGCTGGTGACGGAAAAAATCCATGCGGGTTTGTGTTTTTAAAGACGGTGTCGTATGAATTTTGTCTTACGGCGGATGGATGCATACGCCTATGGATCGTTTGTTGCATGAACATAGGGTGACATATGAAACCATGTACATGTGTAGGGTGTATCATCTATTGATATTTTACGCGAAGAGATATTTTACATTTCGCAATGGTTTTGCTCGTAGCGAGGCGACAATCGGGGTCCGGACACCAGCATTTGCGTGGTGAAATGCTTGTACCATATTTTAAGCAATAAGCAATATTTTAATTTGATATGATTTTATTTTATTTTCTTTGAACACTGCAACTGTCAACTATTTTTGCTGCTCTTTTGGCTTGGCTTAGGATACTGATACGTATGGGTATATGGTACTAGTTGGCGTTGATGTTCAAGAGGGTAATGTTAAATGAGTCAAACCTGAAGGTTCGAACACCTAAATACCTTAAATATAACATACAGGTAAGTTCGTTTAACCATTAGTTATTATGGTCATACCCCGACGGCGTGTCAAATGTAAGTGATAAATTGAATTTAAATATCTTCGAGCACGGTGGAGCATTATTAGCCGTTTATTCCGGTGGTGAACTTTAGATAGCAATCGTTAAATTATGCCGAAAGCCTTCGGGCATAATAAAAATTTACGACTTTTGGATTAACCACTAAATCCTCTTAATATAAATTTACTAAATAATAACGAGATAACTTTAAAGAGTGAATGTAAATTTATCTAAATAAAGGATTAAACATTTTGTTTTCTCATATGAACTCTCTAGACATGACTTAATATCACTATCAATATAATTTCACTTCTTTTCAGTTGAGACTTGGCACCGGAGCGGAGAATTCATTTCTTACGTAATTGTGGTTCGCCTAAGGGTGATATCAGAAACCAGCAGGCTGAGCAACATGCTGTTCTATTACAACACCTTAATAACTGAACCATGGGGTTCTTTGATGTAGCACTGTAAAAATTTTAATTAATTGTTTTATTATAATATGTTTCTACGTTTCGTTTCAAAACAGAAGCTATGTGAAAGGAATAATTGATTTAATTTAAAAGATATTAGTTGAGGACAGAAATTAATTGAGTTTTTCTGAAGATTTGTGTCATCGTTTACGAAGAGATATTAATTAGATCTGAGTTGTTAATAATTATTAAACATAATTTGCTATGATTATTTGGTATTAAGGATGGTTACTGTTAATATGAATTTAGTGAAATTTTTCATACTTATATTGCCCAAACATCCAATTAATTAAAAGCTTTCATATAGACTAATAATCAATGAAAACACGACAATTTAAACAACTCTCAGTTGATGCTGCAACGATAGATATACATATGCTTTCAAGCTTATGACGTATATAAGCATTAATAAAATAGATGGATGCGCTGGTCGTGATAAAAACAATTGTCGTCACGAGCATGCCGAGCCGATATTTCATTTGTAATGATCAGAAAACAGACGAAATAAACCGAGTATGCTCCTTAACGGGCAGGGAGAGACCTCCACATCCACAGTCCCTCGATGAGTTATTGCGCGCCTTCGATACGAGTATTTCGTAACTGAAATAGCTTTTTTCTAAATAAAGAACCTTAGATATAAAGCTTCCCTGTTAACTTTGCTCATTTTTGGTAAGCTTCAGTTTAATCAATCAGCGAGTATTTTACAAGCAAATTACTTTGTGCTTTAGAATTATAAAAAAAAATTGTGGTGTAAGATGGTCTGTGTATTTTTGAGCCTAAAACAAACTCCCTTGCTCGAGGTGTATCCTGTTGAACAACGGAGTGATAGTGCCAGGTTGTTGGACGTTACTGGACTCTGTATTTCTCAGTTTCAATTCGAAGCGACTATTGGGTGGTGGTAGGAGTTTTTACTTATCTGGCTGGTTACCATCCGCCTCCTAGAATCAACCGTGAAATGTTTTCATGTGTTTTATTTGTAGTGTCGGAGAGACAGTAATAAGCGGGTGTGATGTTTCCACCTAGGCTTTAGTATCGTATCGATGATGGTTCGGGTGTTATGGACGTTGTAGTATTTAGATACTTACATGTTTTTATATCTAGTATTTTGGTACTCACATAGTTGGTAACTCTTATAATACTCCTTTTGTTAACTTCTTTTATAATTTCCTGTATCTTTTATCCATTTATTCTGTAATTTCTTTATATATTTTATTACCTTTAATGTTTTGTTATTGTTGTCAAATATTTCACAAATGTACTAAATTGTTGTCATCATGATAACTTTTATTTTTAATTTGTATAATTTTGTCCTTTTTGGTAATGTAATTTATTAGGCTGTATAGAAATTTTAAATTCGTAAAATAAAACATAATAAGAGAATCATTCGAGAAAATTTGACATATAAAAGGCGAGCTGTGACGAGATTGAATAGTCTCTCGCGTATGGGTCGCAACTCTTGGATCTTGACATTGACAATCTCTCGCGTGTGGGTCGCAACTCTTGGATCTCTACACTGACAGTCTCTCGCGTGTGGGTCGCAACTCTTGGATCTCGACACGGACAGTCTCTCGCGTGTGGGTCGCAACTCTTGGATCTCGACACTGACAGTCTCTCGCGTGTGGGTCGCAACTCTTGGATCTCGACACGGACAGTCTCTCGCCTGTGGGTCACAACACTGGAATCTTGAAGGATTCTCATGCTGGAAGTCTCTATCGGAACAGTCTCGCGGGTGGAGTCACAGTACTTCAATTACGATACGAAAGAGTCTCGCGCTTCTGGCCAGAAATCTTTTATTACTTTCCGACTCTGGGATCTCTTTATTTCGTGCGCCCTAACGCACGCCTGGTTAAGGCGGTCTTCGTGTGCTGAACACTGGATAATTTACACGTCTCGTGCGTATTAACGCACGCTCCAATCGCCGAGGTCTCCGTGCGCTGAACGCCGGGGACTCCGATCGTCTCGTGCGCCCTAAACGCACGCTCCTGTCTGCAAAACCTCTGCGCGCTACACGCCAGAGAAGCGACGGGCCTAGCTTCCTACTTACAAGTGACCTTTTTACTTAATCTTGTAACTCCTGTATTATATTTATTGTAACCGCCAGGAATTCTTGAATACATTCGATCTTCTAAATTTCTGTAGATCTTTTACTTATAACACTACAACTTCTGTAGGCCATGATGACCATTTAGCATCACAAAGCCCATGTGCTCTTTTATCGGCTTTTGGTTAATAAATATCATTCTTTATTTATAAATCAAAATTTATATTTACGATATAACTTCAATGTTATAATAAAGTATAATGCAATATAAAAATAATAGTGATGGATAATAAAACAAACTAGTGTTCAACATTAGTAGGCGGAGACTACTCTGTGGGCGCAAATTGCAAATTGACTTTTTTTTGAAGCGGAAAAATGGTCATCATACCTACGCTCCCGCAGATGACAAACAGCCCAGAGCCTAGGTATCTCGAAAGAGTCTGGATCTGAAGATGTCTTCAATAATCACAAGTCCCAGAAACCATACGGGAAGCCCTTAGGATGATTGATAGGCACATATGTGAATCGTATATCATCACCCAAACAGTTGACGCATCTGGGTCGGGCGAAACGATTTCTGATTGAATGACCCTATAATTAACAATCAAAGCACTAGTCTGGCTTGGTGTTTTTATTAGTCTGTTAGTGATTCCTTTAAACAGATAGAGACATGATATTAAAAACAGTTTTGCCTTATGGATATTTACGGATATGGCGGATGTAGTCTAGGATAGCAACCCTAAGGACTTGTTGTACGGTCCTTGGAACATGATATTAAAGCCAAACCAAATTCAAATTCAAGTTCAAAACCATTTATTCATATAGGTATTCAGTAAATACACTTATGAACATCATTTTTTGCTTCTACTATAGATTCATACTCCTTCGGGCCACCTTTGTTGACAACTCTGAGCTGTGAACTGAATATACCGCATAATGTTAGATGCAGTATCAACTCCACGTAGCAAGTGTAGGCAATAATTAGTGGCAAAATATAATGAGCACCTCATTCTTTGTAGGGCACGTTAAGGGATTCTGGCTGAAAATTCGTCTATATATTACTCTGTACTACTATATTGCATCGGAAGTCCCACACCTTTAAGGGAGTTTGCAGTGAGAATCAGTGTTTTTGTAACAAAAAAAATACAGGATTCAAACGATGTAATACATTCATAGAACAGATACAGAAAGTGCTATATAAAGTCCTATACTAAATAAAGAAACGGCTATAAGGATGATGTTTAAGATGAGAACTAAGAGCGCGATAAAAAGAATTACCGGACATCGTCACACAATAAATCAAGTAAGCAATGAAGTGAACAGCAGATGACTATCGATGAGTTATTGAGAAATGCGATGATAAATGTGGAACTGCGGGCAATGTCAGCAAATGAAATCTTGATACAATAGTTACCAACGTACGTGCGACGATGCTTCTCTTGATTGGTATTCGAGAGTACTTTAATATGTAAGCAGGCAGTACCCCGGACTATGGTGCGGAGATTATTAGCTACTGCAGCCAACCATTATGCGTATATGAAAGAAAATTAAGAGCCTACTTTAAAGCACAATAATTTGTCATACTGCAAATTGTTTTATATAACCATGCTTACTTGTAGATAAGGAAGGTGTCATGGGTAGTGAAGCTGTTAATAATACGTACCTTCTCCGGAATCAACAGTAACAATTCAGTTGTTATATGTAAATACATGCGCACTAAATTTTACTTATATGATTGATTTCGTCAACACCACTTTTATTGAACATCGCTGATGTCCGTGGAGAGCGGTGATTATTTTTCATCAGTTGACCCATCAGTTTGTTTGTTGGCTATTGACATTAAAATGTATGCATTTCACCGTGGCGTTTTAAATGTTGAAAACTACGAGAACCTCTTCATTGCTCTCGATACGGCTGTAGATATAAAATTATTTCTTTTGAAAACGTTCTGAGTTCGTTTCTGACCGCTTTTCACGAACCAATTATATTTTTCGCAATGACTGATGAAGCTCGGGAATGCTGAGTCACTGAAATTTTCAATGAAATTTTAAGCTAAATTAATTAAAAGTTGGACAGAAGGGTTTATAAGATATGCTTCGGACAGCTCCGAGCGTAAAATGGCTAGAGGCATTTTTACAGATGACATTTGAGGTTATTTAAGAATGCGTTTATAAAATTATCCATTACAAAAATAAACGAAATTTTCCATATTACTAATTAGTTCTTTTAAGATTTTTTTACATTTTATTACTTTAAAGTAAAATATTTATTGTTTAATTTTTGTCTTTTTTGTCAACAATTACTATAATAATTATGTAATATCATTTTTATTAACTACGAAGTAGTAGTCGTCCATTTTTGAAAACGTTTCATAAAGAAATATTCACTGAGACTGTTTTGAGATAAAACCTATGTATATGATATGATATGTTTATGATACCTCTCGGTATCTAACGAAGTGAACCAGATATATTTCGATATTTGTAGATTTTAGATATAATGTCTTGAGATAACAAATAAGGATATAATGTCTTGAGATAGCAAATAAGGATTCATATATTAAATTGACTATTATAATTGGGACGTGATATAGTATAAAAAACTAACGAACAGGAATGGTGTATGTAAAGTAAATTGGCATTAAGAATATATTCCTAAAATAGTATTGTTACGAGCTACAGTTTTGGGATAGAAGAAGTAAGTTGCTAAAGTCCTAATGTTTGGAGTTTAAGGCCTCTCTTAATGAGTTCGCTGACATTTCACTGATGTTGTCTTTTACTTTATAATGCTACTTCTTCACATCTTACAGTCTTTTTGGATTTAGTTTCATATTGAAAGTTAACTAGTACTTTTATGCCTTTCAATTTGCAGCAGGTCATAGACCTGTATTCGTAATCGCGATGTTCTTGAGCGTATACTGTACGCTGTTCAACTGCAGATTGTTGAGTCGATGGGACATTCTCTAACGTGAACAGCCGACGACTATTGACGTGTACGACAAATTTTTATCACTTGCGGTCACCGGCTACCATACAAAAGCCGTCGGGCTATGAGCGTTTCCTTAACGCCAGATAGCGGTCGTCTTTTACCAGCCGTATCCAAGCCACGTAGGATAAACAGACAGTAATGTCTGGCATTGCATAATTTAAAATCTAAAATAAAATATAAAGTTTAGCGGATATATATCTATGTATACGTCCATAACACCGGCAACACAGGGTATCCTAGTGCGCACAGTAAGTTTTATTTTATTTTCATTGTGGTCATAACTATGAAAACGTTATTTATTTTCAAAATAATTCATAAATTTCAAATAATTCAATAAAATTCAAAATAATTCATAAATATTGACAGCAATAAAATTAATATGGCAAAATACTTATTTCCGTAACATAAGTTGACACAGGTAAAGTAAACCACAATACGCTTCGGTATTGCAATTTAGAACTAGACACTGAACATTGAAAACAATTCAAAACACACCGCACACAAAACTAAGCTTGGTATGAGATTCGATACAAAAAATCAATATGAGAACGTATCGCCAGTATTCACATCAAAATTTGGTTCCACTTTGCAAAGTTTAAATAAAAATGTTTCGATATATTCCGCCCAGCAACTGATACTGCAGGTATAAACTTTATTCTAGTTTCATATTAAAGTACGAAGAACGTAGAGAGCTGCATTTTCCCATGCTAATTTGCATAATTTGATATAAGTTTAATACTTAAATTTAATTCTACTGTCCCTGTTGATCCTTACGCAAATGTAGGTTGAAGCGTTGCATTATTTTACACGATCCCCAGAACACCTTTGTCAATTAAACGTTAATGTCATGTTCGATAGTCACATTACAGCGAGAAACGATTTTCTCGCTATGAAATTGTTTTTTACGTCTGCAGGGTCGTATTCATTGCGGAATCAGTTGTTAGAAGTAGAAGTTTCCTCATATCTTAACTTTGAATAGTTCATTATGTCATGCTAATTCAGCTGTAAGAAACTTGTAAGCTGTAAGAAGTTGTACTTCACCAAACAACTTTTAACCTTATAAAAAGTTCAGGTTTAGGCCATGTGTACCTGTCAGAATTGGACTCAAAGGAGTGGCGCGTAAAGAGTCTTACTGATGATCCAAAATCGGTTGAGACCAATCTTCGGAGTCTCGAGTACACGCGTAGAGTAGCCAGCTTCACGGTATTGTATAGGATAAATTTCGAAGATTGTGTGCAAGAATTACACGATCTGAATTCTTCATCCCGTTTCTAAAATCGGACTACTATACACGCGTCGACTATTGTGCTTTCGACGTAAACATCCCTCCAGTACTGATGTCCCATTTTGCTTCGTCATATATCATCGTAATGCGAAGGATTGCAATGTTCTGCCAGCATCGGTGTGTGTGTGAGCAGACATTATTTGACAGATAAATGTTTGTTCTCGGGTCATGGGTGTTTGTAATGTCATATTTGAGTACGTCCATGCCACCCGCAACACACGGAATCCTAGTGGGGGGGTGTGAATGTGTAAACGTTTATTTATTTATTTATATTATTTTTATAATTAATTAGAAGTAGGGTATTCAACTTGGGAATAAGTGTGGAGGTTCAATAAGTGCTGTAATAAATTGTATTATCTCATCGCTAATCGCTTGCAGAACTTGTTACCTTAAATCCATCTGCAATTATGTAAACTAGAGTTTTGTGGGAAATTTAATAATTCTGAGTAGGTATATTTCTGTGAAAAGGGTTAGTTGTTTCTTGTTATTAGATTCTCCGTATTCAATTGAATACTATGAATGACGCGTATTGCACTTGATATTGCTACTTGTATTCATATACGCTTGAAGTAGAAAACCTTACGTTGGTGAATTTTTATTCTATATCCAGCAAATGAATAAAAATGGCTGTATGATGGTATGTCACCATCGCTGTCCCTCACACCCTGTTGTTTTGGTTTTAGTAGTATAATTATATAAACGCGCGCCAATCTTTTAAAGTATATTTTTATAAAGTTCTAAATTTATATTACTTGCATTCAGTATGAATAGATGCCTGCGTTTCTTATAAAATATCATTTCTTCTGTAACTTTCCTACGTGACTTTATTCGTTAAATATTAATTTTTAATATTTATTTTAATAATTTTAACAGAAACCCCGAACACGATAGAGATATCTTGCATACTATCAATATACATCATATCTTGCATTTATCTAGTTGTGGTGTTATTATGATCAACATTTGGGTTTATGGTCAAATCAACGAGCCTAAGCGTAGAAGAGCTAATTTGTTCAGCCGTAACATTGCTATGATCAATATCAGGGTTCATGTTCAGATCAGCTCTATTATAACATATTACTGCATTATCGTCAAAGTCAAATACAGTGTGTCTAAATTCGACATAAGCGCAAGTGCTTTAAATATTGATCGCAAATTTTGAATCGCAAAGATGAAGATGAAGACAGCGAGTTAAATAAAAATTTGTAGAAAGAACATTTGTAATGATAATTAAAACAAATGCGTGTTTTATAAAATGAAAATGTTGCAAAATGAATATGAACTCGTAAATATGGTAAACTCTGGCGTTTTGGGACTGCCTAGCATACTGTACTCAATCTCATGCTGGCAGAACAGTGTGTCTTAAGAGGCGACAGAAGCTAGGCTGCTTGGTGGTAGGGCTTCGCGTAAGGATTATATTATCAGTATTATTACTAAGCCATTAATATTATTCCTGGTATCTTCCCGTAGAGTCTACCTGGCTAGCTACCACCCTCTTGCTCGAGACAGCCGCCAAACGACTCGTCGCTGGAAGCTTAAGAGCCAGTACTTTCAATTTTACCTTCATCTCATTTCCTGGCCGACAACGTATCAGTGATACCTTTGGTCTTGCTGATGTCCATGGGCGATAGTGACCACTTACCATCAGGTGGCTCGTTCTCAGTTAGTCGTTTCTCAGCTATTAACATAAAAAAAATATATTAATCGAAATCTTCCTAAATCTCTTGCATTGTAAAAGGGTGCCGCGGACATTAAAGTGTACGATTATACAGTAAAGCACTGTTGCTTAAATAGTTATAGTGAAAGAATTCTCCACTAAGTCAATGCCATTGTGTACTAGCTAAAGTTTATTCGATCAGAATCGAAACCAAATTCTTTTAAAACTAGCGCAACACAAAGCTCTAACAATGCATTTTACTTTGTAAATAGACGCAGCAGACCTACACAGTTAAAAGTAACGGCGAACCGCGAAGTAGTTAAAAGTTTCTTAGCGGAAGTTATAACAGTGAAAGATAACACAGTTGTTATTAGTTAGGTTCTTTTTGAAGCTAATGGTCAACTTTACGACGACCAAAATATCGAGAAAACTAAAAATAATATTTTTAAGCTCCCGATCGGTGTTCAAACAAGAACCTTCCGAGACCCCATTTTATTCGACCCATCGCCACCAAAAACTAACACCTACTTGTAATATGATATAATCCGACAAAATATGTAATACCATGGTATTATAGTTTTTCAGTAGACCATAATTATTCGCCATAGACCAGATTGGCCAAATTAATTTAACCCAGATAACGTTAAAACAAAAGGCGTGATTGACAGAGATAATAATAGCTCTCACGTCCGAGGACAGCGATTATTCTAGTAGTTTACTTAGTAGCACCTAGTAGGGTGCACCTGTAATCGCAAGGTATATGCAGACTGTTGAATTTAAATTTAAGCTTAGATATGCTGGGTTACATATCCTTGGTTTGATAGCAGAGGCCGTTTAATATCATGTAGACTTATTATGAGACTTTTATTTTGAAATCTTGTAAAAAGTTTGTAGGCATCGTTCAGCTTTTGTCAGATTTTATATATCCTAATTCTAAAGGTTCATATGTTTTCCTAAGTTAAGCTTTGTTTTTTTCTTTGTTGGGTAATAAATCTGTTGTTCAACTTAGTGCTTATAGTTTTGCCTCAATGTATGTAGATTATCGTTTATTGGCACACTCTTAAAATATCTATGATAGTAAGTACCAGTTTAGGTTATTAATATTTGCCGATTTGACATGTTTGCTTATCACCAGAATATATTTTTCTCCTTAAGAACAGCATAAAATTTTTAGGGTAGCGGTTCTTTAGAACGCTATTTATTAGTTTTATTTGTAGGTATATATTCTGTATGAGTGTATTAACATGTGTCCGTGTGTATCGAGTAGTTTTAGTCTATTAACAACTAGCATCAATGAAAGATCTAAGACGATGATGATAATATGCTAAGATAATCAGTTTCTGTTCCTAAAAACTTTTAAAATTGCATTTTTAACTTTTTAGTTCATTCTTTCAATTTTATGTTCAACTTTTAAAAAGTTGGCCAGTGAAATAACTTCACATTTAAAACATTTTAACTGTACCCAGCACTCACTCATTTTTATGTACCTATTTGTTACCAATATTTTGACATAGATTACGTCACGGCGAGACTGCGGAAGCAAGTGTCACGACGGCTGACACTTGACACTTGATACTGATGACAAAGAGGTTGTCAATTTTTTGCTTAGTTCGTCCTTAATATTTCAATTTTGTTAATAGCTAGCAAATTGCCCTTATTTTGCTTTAGAAAAACTAAGTCTCGAGAAATAGCACCTGCATCGTTTAAGGTTTGGATTTTTATAAATGAGAGTATAATGATTTATAAGTTTTTTATTTATAAACGGATTGCATTGAAACGAACTTTGAATATTAAGTGCTGTTTACTGCAATATATTAGTAAAAACCATATTGTTTCGGGTTTTATTGCGTTAATAAAGGCACCTATTAATAGTTTTTTGAATATATACTTCATGTACCGAAAGCGATCGGTTAAAATTTTATTATCCGTGTATGTATAAGTATAGATTTCCAACGTACACGCATAAGGAATTTTAACGACTAAGTACTAAAAGTATCCGAAAAGGACTTTGCTACTTATTTATATTCACTCCGCGCCCAAAAACTGAACAACTTCAAGTAATATCTGAAGTTTGGGGGGTGTTTTAATGTCTCGGAGAATTTGTTAATAAATTTATGAAAGCCAAGTTTGCCGTCGTCGAGTAGGGGAACTCGCCTTAGATGTTTTGATTACGTTCATGGTCTAAAAATATCATCGTTCATCTACCTTATTTATTCACAAAGCTAGTCACCGGCTCCCGTCTATTTTGTCGCAGAACTAGTCTTTGCATGCGAAGCCCAGTTAGCTGTGGCCCTGACTGCCGGACGAAGGGTCCCGGGTTCGATTCCCGACCGGGGCAGACATTTATGTGACGGATAAATGTTTGTCCACGTACCGTGGATCTTTGTGATTTCATATAATGTTATATTTATGGACGGATCTGTCACCCGCAGCACAGGGTACTCTAGTGCGGAGGTGTAAGAGCGTGATTTTTAAGCGAAGCTTTAAACCACAGCTTATAGGTAAAGGATACTATAGTATAGATGAATATAGTAATAACAAAGTCGCCTGGAAATAATAGTGTCGTAACTAGTTCCGCACAGGTTTAAACCTTACTTTGTAATTAAGATATGTTAAGGAGTTTCTTTCGCCGATTTTTCTTCTCAATGTTAAAGCTTTCGTTTCAAACGGTAGTAGAAGCAAGAAATGACGTGCATAAGTGTATTTACAGAATACCTACATGATTAAATGCTTTTGAATTTGAATTTGTGACCGTTTGTTTGTGTCTCTTTGTTTGTATGATTTTTTTCTCTATTTTCTTTTTACCTTGTGTTATTTACTTTGACATCGACTTTTCTACTTTAACGAAATATACTCATAATTATTCACATAATATTGCAATAGCTTAAGTAGTTAAGTACGTAATTATTTACTATCTTAGTACCTAACCAATTAACGAGATAATTATTCAAATAACTTATATTCTACCACCGTGCAATCCTTCAGAACTGCTAAATAAAATGAGTTCGAATTATTTGGTATTCAAATGTTGCGTCTTTTCTTTCGACTACTCAATTTATCGGCTGGTTGGAACATGAACGTGTCTTGAATTTAGAAAAGTGAAAAAGAGTTTAAATGCAGTGCCGATGGAAAATTAAATATTTGTTTTATTTATTATTTTATTTTCCATCAAAAATAACAATTAACTTTCAAAATCTAAGGTCACTATCGCTTGGAAATATGGAAGCACTCTCGTTATTGTGTCGTTCACTGCACGTGTGGCTGGTAACAAAAGGGAAGGGGAAGGAAGAAAGTAGTAGTAGCAGTAGTAATACTAAAGTGTTTACCTACAAAATTAAGATATTATACATTATAATAGAATACAAACCCACCTGAAGAAAATGTACCCGGTGGTGGACGAACTGTAATAAATCAGGTAAACGGGTGCCATAGGGACCATCCGCCTGCCACACGTTACGGATAAGTAAGCCGGATAAAACATCGAACTATAAATCTCAATTGGGGTGTTACAGTACTCAGCGTTGCAAGAAAATCCAAATAATAATCATGAGATTTTGTTGAGGAGTGAAATAAAATAATACAATAAAATAATATACAGACTTTTAATCTTTCAAACACGAAGAAAGTTTGCTGCTTCATCACTGGTGTGGTATGCTTCAAGTTAAGGGTTTTTTCATCTTGAGTACGAAGTCCAGGCTCCAAACGAAAAGGGTAGGAACAAATTAATGGAGCAATAATAATGGTTTCATGTAACGAGCGATGTAAAAATCATACGTTACACATGGTATTGTAGATACCTGTCCATAACCTGTACCCTGCTTCGGTAAATCGCTGATTATTTATATATTGTATATCGGGGTTATTAGCACATGACGTGAGTCAAATGTGTTTTTTGTTTATAGCTGATAAACCAACTTAAGCGATGGATTTTCGTAACACTACTACTTCACAACCAAAGTTAAATAATACATTTGTACCTATGAATGCTTTCTGTTTCGGCTTGGTGAGACCGGCGAAATGTCTCCGTTTGCATTTTTTTGGATTAAAAGAGGGTCAGTTACCCGTGAAAGCAAAATACATGGATATGTTTCTCTAAAGAGAATCTTTGTACATTTTATTTAATATGAATTTTATTTCATATAAATTTATTTTCATTCAACATTCATTTCCTGGCCGACAACGTATTAGTTTAGTCTTGCTGCTGTCCATGGGCGAAGGTGACCACTTATTATCAGGTGGCCCGTCTGCTCGTTTGTCCGCTATGTACATAAAAATACTGCCAAAGGTAATTTTACCACACAGTTTCATTTCAACGTAACTTATGCGTTGTGATGCGATTATTTACCTGCTATATGCTTAGCTACCAAAGAGCCTACTATTAAAATCTTTCGTGATATTTTTTATGTATTTTTGTGTTTTGTTAGAGAACCAGTTCACGTATTAGATCACTTTCTTCACAAATACAAATATTTTTTTGGTTTGCAAGTGACGCCACTGGTGTTCTAAATGTGTATTGGTTGGCAGTGAACATTATTGTGACACGTCCACGTATTTCCTGGCTGTTGTAGTAAAAGAGTACTAATATAATGGATAAACAAACATCGAAATAAAATAATATTTATCCTATCGGAAATTTTCGATAAGTATAAAACTGTTGACACACGTTTTTAACATTAAATTTTCAATCAATCCGCAGTACATCGCCTAATGAAGTAAGCTCCAATCCCCACAGTTACAAAGTCAGATTCTTTAGTTTAGTAGTTATGTTTCCACTTTGATATGCGTTCAACGGCGATGTCTTATTGAGTTTCCATGGAAGGACGGAGGTCGGAGGGCGCGTCATTACTGCGGAGTGAGAGTTGACTTTGAGTTTTAACCAATCGAGATAAATTTTTTGTGAAGGGAGGGAAAAGAAACTCATTAAGAACTCGTTAATTCTATTGAAAATATTTAGTACGAAGTTTGATTACGAAAGTATCTTTTATCGCCCAAAGGCGTTCGTTGGCTTTTCATCTTTTATTAACAGACTGTATTCGGAAATAATCAGCTCACGTTGTCAAAGGTAGCTAGCGCTGATAGCCTGATGGTTTGTTAATTGTAAGTGATCGACCGAATTAAGCAAGCACCCATCTCAGCCGTAGTCTGTATGTGAATGGGTCACAGTTAGAGGCTAATTTCTTGTGCATTTCGGAGGGTATGCTTAGTTATCAGTCCAGTTTAAAACCCAATTATCCTGCGAAGGAGGTCTTCGCCTGTCCGCACTGACGTAACGTCCTGGATATATGCTTTGGTCAATCATAATGATAATCTTTACCATGCAGTAGTCCTTTAAAGGGTTAATCCACAACCGGATTAGTTTAAAAGCGAAAAATTTTGAGCAATTGAGCCCATGCGAGTTTTGGTCCCTCCTGTTTCAAATCACTGGTGTCTGTATTATCCTGTTTAATCTCGATGGTATTCATGTATGACGGTAGGATTATTTAACCACCTGTTCACGTACAATGCTCCTTTTAGAAATAACCGTGAAATGTTTTCATGTTTCGATTGCAGTACTGGAGAGTCAGTAATAAGCGGGTTTTCTGCTTCGATGTTGGCAACGCGTTGTTGGACGTACGGACGACTAGAGCCAGTGATGGTCGCTTACCATCAGGGGTCGGTTTGATCATTTTCTGTTTATTTACATGAAAAAATACCGGTTCATAGTTGTTCATTACGAGTATTACATATATAACATTATATTACAGAGGGGTGATTTTAGATTGTTAGGGTTTGTAAAATTTTCGTTGTTTTAATTAATAGAAGGTAGTTGTAAAATTCTATTCTACTATTTTTGTGCCCATATTTGATTACATCTAGTTTATTTTTACCATATTTTTATACCATAACCAGCTGTGCCCCGCGGTTTTACACGCGTGCAACTTAAAGAAATCATAAAGAGCATTCAGTATTACTATACAACATCTTTAGTTTTATTTTCGTGGGATATTAGTATATATTGGTTTTTGCTGTACAGGGATCTAGATAATGCTATGTACAATTGGCCATGAGATTAGAGAGCAGCGGATTTTTTTAAGTTGTACTTAAAACTAATATCTTTGTATTACATGGTACACACATATAGTTAGCCATTACCCCAGCGAACGCGAACAAAGCAGTTCAATAGTGCTTTTTTTTCTGATTTACTTAGATAGCCTATAGTTTTCCTGGTGAATGGAAAGGATGAATACACAAAAAAATAAAACAAAATTCAAATCCGACCAGTATGTTCCAGAGATTAGCACAGTCAAACAAACAAACTCTGCAGCTTCATTATATTACATCTTATAATGTCACTAATGGGCAGCGACATTATAAAGGTTACAGATAATTTTATAAAATATCGAATCGGGAATTTTATTCTATAAAGGGATATTTTTCGAGGTATTGTACACGATTGTTATATTTTAAATTTTATGAATAAAGTTGGGTATTGGAAAAAGGTCTATACGTTTCATTTCTCTCGCTCTTACACATAGTTGCGTCTTATTCATTATGGCTACAAGTACTCAGTATACTTAAAACTTAAAACAGTATACTTTCTTAAGAGTCTTAAAGAGAATTTCAACGTATGTCGATCTTTTAACAAGTACATTGAGGAATAAGTTTTAGTTAAGAATTTGACGGCCGTCCAAGGGAGCGAATATTGATTAGAGGACATGGAGATTTACTCGCATCGAGTTCGCATTCAAACAACGATCAACAATCGATCATTGTTATGAATTAATTTAGTTGTATATATGTATATAGCTTGGCTAGTAGTTACGTGTTATTTACATATTACATTAATTTATTAATAGAATCACGACGAATTTGACAGCGTGATTATTTCAAATTTCAAATCAATTATATATTAATAATTATTAACTAAATCTGTGATACAGTTATTTTTCATTGCCTAGTACTAGTACTATCTTGTGGTATTTCTTTTCAAAGTTGTTTCAATTTTTTTTTATATCCTTTCTATTTTCCCATTTTCAGCTTAAAAATAAGCGTGTAATGAATACGGTTTTACAAAATTTCATTATGTAACGCGACGGCAGATTGCGCAGCTTATCCCAATCATTAAGGACTGCTATTGCCTTCATCATTAATTCAGCAATATATGATGATGATTTTTAGTTGCAAACACCTTTGCAATGTTATCAGTACTTATAATAAATAACACAAAACATGAAGATTTTCAAGAGTTGCATTTTTCATGTCCAGAAGAAATCACCAGACCCTGACACGATTGCTGAGGCTTTGTAATGTAACTGGTATCAATAGCGAATATCTGAAAACACGGAAAGTGATAAGAAGTATAGTAATCCACTGAGAAGTGGAATTTTTTGCATGAAAAATACAAAATCAGAACTTCAGTTGGTGATCGATGGACTGGTTAATGTTATCAACAACAGATATCTTTAAACGGGGCTCAATTTCCTATTTATTAAGATGGCCCACACTTTATCTCCAAATTCAAATTCAAAACATTTAATCATGTAAGTATTCTGTAAATACACTTATGCACGTCATTTTTTGCTTTTACTACCGTTTTGAAAAGGTTCTTTAATATTGAGGAGAAGAAACGGCGAAAGAAACTCCTCAGCACATCTTTTAATCGACACGTGGACACAAAAGTTTAAACCTGTGCCGGAATGGATTTCACACTATTATTTCCTAGGCGTCCTTGTCATTAATATATTCATCTATACTATAATATCCCTTGCCTATAAGCTGTATTTTAATGCGCCGCTTAAAAGTTTCAATGGGCAACTCACGTATCAACTTTGAAACCTTATTGTAAAAACGAACTCCGAGCCCCATAACAGAAAGCTGAAACTTTTGAAGACTATATGGAGATGTAACTAAATTAAGCCTATTGCCTGTACATATTTAATTTTTTAAATAAATACTAAATTACTATATGTATATATACTGACTGGCTGCGGTGTGTAACCTATTCCTTTAAATTTTTTTCTTAACGACTCACGTGATTTTAATCTGTAAATAGCTCAGATTGCTCTTTTCTGTAATACAAATATTGAATCAATATCCGCAGATTTACCCCGCATTAGGATACTGTTAGATATAAGACTATGATATATGCTCCAAAAAGTATCATTAAATTCTCAACAATTAACGGGGATATATTTAAGTCAGTAAAAAAACTTTTTTTATGTTAATAGCCGACAAACGAGCAGATGAGCCACCTGATGGTAAGTGGTCACCGTCGCCCATGGATATCAGCAAGACTGAAGGTATCACTGATGCATTATCGTTCGGGAAATGAGAAGAAGGTTAGAAAGAAGGTATGGGCTCTCAAGCCCCCAGCCGGCACACGACGAGTCGTTTAGCGACTGACTCAAGCAGGAGGGTGGTAGCTAATATAATTAATATACTAATAAATAATAATATATTTATTAATATCCTATTCCGTACACGAGACTTCAGTGTCCATGTTTCGGAAGTAGAGAAAGATAGAGAAGACAAGGGTATACCCATTTATAATTTTACAAATTATGTGCGTATTACATACTTACTTCTCGAAAGGAATTATATGTATTAAGGAAACCTGACATCAGAGAGTTCTTCATAATGTTCCCTAAGTCTGCACATTCGACCCATGCCTAACTATGGGAAAATTATGGGTTATAATTACGATGTTATTTGTGTTATTCGTTTGTTCGACTTGAACACGGCCACGCAAAATAACATTACACATTCGTCACGTTCGTTCATTCTTGCCTTGAAGTTATTAACATGCATGCAAACCATTCCAATCCTTCGCGGCACACATAATAAATGACAATGCAAAAGGCGTCGTCCGAATCAGAATGATGTTTACAACGAAAGGATGGATAGTCGCTGTGTGTCGATTTGGTCAATAGCAGCAAGGGGATGGGGGAATCAGATAATGTAATTCCTGTGTCGACTCTTTAAAATGTATTGTATATTACACTGAGAGACTGGCTACTCTGCGCCTGTGCTCGAAGTTGAGGAGCTTGGGCTCAAATAATTCTGATTCACCGATGAGCCTCTTTTCACGCCATTAAATTGAGTCAAACGCTGATAAGTGATATTTGGCAACACCAACCCAGATGTAACAGCAGTACACTGCCAACATGTACTTTATATAGGGATAAAAGTTGTTAAGGTATGAAGGTCCGCCGGACTTATATTAGGATATTTAGCTTCCTTGTACCTGCTTTTGCCTTGGACTTAATAAACTGCCTGAAGTGAAGATTCGAGAAAATTTCTCCTAACAACTCCTATTTCATGTATACACTTCGAAAAGTAGGAGTCAAGGTGAATGGAGTTCTTTGGGCGGTAAATAGACATGTTTGTGTTTTGGAAGTGTTGAATCTCATAAGATTTTCATTGCTCTATTTGGGGATTCCTGAAGTATTAGATTTACTCTTTCTACCATAGCCTTTCTTTCGAATTTTATTCGATATATTCTGGGTAGCGGCAAGTAAATCTTCACAATTGTGTTGTCGTCTGCATTCCCATAGACACCAGGCATGGGAAAATTGTTCTTCTATAGCTGGGAAGGGTTGCGGAGAGAGAATAGACCTCTGAGTAATGCTGGCATTACTTGTCATACTTGGGCCCAACAACCATCGACAATTATTTACACAGAAAGTCTTTCATCTAGCTGTTCAGATCAGGCGATATAATGTGAGCTTGCTCAAAAGGTCATTTCGCAAGACCCTACTGAAGACCTTTGAGACATCGAAGGAAACAGCAACCGCCTCACCTTTTTTACCGAGAGCCTCACGTCAGATATAAATGGCGTAAACTAGAAGATCTTCAGACGACTGATTTTGGCGGAACCCATACTATCGATCGCTTATGATATCATTTAGTTCTATGTATACCGTGAAGCCGAGTTCAATATACGTTTCACAATATGACAGAGCATGGAGGTTATTGACATAAACCGATAGCTAGCAGGGCTAGTACGACTGCCTTTATTTGGTATAGTTTGGACGTTGGCAAGCTTCCAAGATTTAGGCACTATACAATCTTCATTGAGATGTGGACATACGTGTTAAACGTTTATTAGTGAGTAATTGGCTTAAAATGGGCCTCTCTAAAACCGTGCGTTGAGTGTATAACTATACGCTCCCATACTTAATCGCTAAAAATATTTCAGCCCAAAATGACAAATATCTAAGCGATTCGAGATCTGGCGTTCCATGCAAATTGGTAGCTTGTTAAGATGCAACACGTGCATAACTACAATTGTGAAAATTTGAAAATAGCGTCTGGAAATTCGCAGCTTTTAAAATTTGTAGATTTCTCGAATTTATTGGAGTTAACATTGTCAAGCTGCCACGCTTCGCGTTAAGCAAAATTTTGGGCAATTTTAAGCACTAAATATAAGTGATAGAACTGACTGGCCATATTAATGATAGTACGGTACACCGTAGCCATTAGTGTAAATGGTCGAGAAGGAAGTGCGAAACTCTTATTGTTTACATTATGTATGGCCTGTGTTTTGTTTGTTCAATCTGGAGTTCTTCACATGAGTAACATTTCTTTTTTTCATAAGGTTGTATTACTATGTTGTTCTTCAATTCTTAGAGATCCAGAGATACGAACAGAACAACAACTAGACAATTTCAATCGGAAATCAAGCAAAGTACTTGCTCGCCTCGGACACAATTTGCAGCCCTCGCTTCGAACCACTGTAATTGCTGACTGCAAATAAATTGAGCTGCGGAATTGAAATTGAACTCCTCGCAAACAAAACGAAAGCACTCGTTTGTACAACATATTATCGTTACTTTATAGACAGATAAAGCAATCTCGAGTTGTTATGTAACGGACTTTGGAGATAAGATTTAAAGCAATTCTTCATGTCTTGTCTGTTTCTCTGTTTGTCCAAGCGTTACGTAAAACCGCGCAGGTTTTCGCCATTCGTTAGTCTATGAATCAACTTAACTTACTTTTATCCAACATTGAATGGATAAAACGAAAGTTCCAGGTTTATATCAACATCTCAGCATTTTATGAGAAACATTGATATAATTCTTGAAGGCGTATTACTTATTCAGTATAACAATTACATTTAGAAATAGAATTGGAACATGAATTCATTAACTAAAATTAGAATTGTAATTGGGACTTGATATTACAATTACATATGTAAAAATAAGTTGAGATAGATATTTAAATTGAAAATTGGCCCGCAGCCTTATACTGTATATATACACCTATGTATACTATAAGGCTGTCATGAATATGAAATATTGGATCTGTATTTGGTTATGGATATATAAGTGGTGTTTTACCGGTTTGACTTAAGCTTATGAATATGAAATTATTATGGATTACCCGATTGATTCGGATAGTTTCAGTTCCGGATATTAGATGATTGGAAAAGAGGAATATAATATAATTTACTATAGTATAATTTTTTTCTCCGTACAGTTTGCGTCATAAAACGTCGGAGCGGTGAAGCGAGTATTTTGCTCTCTCTCACTCACGGGCCTTATGGCGGATTGTTGTCGATAAGGGTTATCGATAGTGTATTTAGTTTTGTCATTAAGTGGGATTGTGATAAAAATAAAAGAAAAATAGATAAAACAACGTATTTACTAAAATAATAATGATTTAAAATAGAGTAGCCATTGTGTCACTAAAGAAATTCAGAGAACGAATGCGCAAAAACACTTATTTTCTCTTCGATTTATGTATTAAATTAACATTGCATTAATTTGCAGGTATTAGGTGGGGTTAATGATGAAAAACAAATTACATAACAATTGACAAACAATGATCATAACATAACAATATCGCAGCAACTTTGTATATCGCACCGCCGCCATGCACCTGCCTTCGATGACTCATTTGTTTTTATCGATAATGGCGTTGCGCCCGCGCAACAAGCTCACCGCCCTAGCCGGCTTATCTATTATGACCCAAACTGCACGTAGAAAAAAATTATACTATAGTCTATTCCAAATTATTCTAAATTTTTTATCGGATTCCGTTACGGTTTCGGGTAGTTTTTTATTTCGGATATCCGATAGTTTCGGTTGTGGTTAGGAGATCCATATCATGCCTGGTATAATACTGCTGCTTCAAAAGAAGTTTTTGCTACCAAATTTTTTCCCAACATAAATCTCGAATTTGAACTCGGGGAGTGTATCGCTACGTTAAAGCCTGTAACACTGCCTTTCGACAACTCAACAACAGTCACGTTACATTTACTTAAACAAACCCTTTGGTTATTGCTTTTCGACATTTTAAATTTGTTGTAATTGACCTATGATTATATTGTTTTACGTAGCGATAAATAAAGAAGCACGAAATTCAAAAAAGAGCCGCAAGCAGCTGCAGTTACCAGAATGAAATGTCGCGACGTGTTATCATAACATTTTGAGCACGCCATTAATTGTTCCATAATAAAAGTTACCGTATGAGAAACTGTTAATAAAACTTTTAGCTACTGTTCGCCAGATTTACAGATGTAACTATAAACGGAGTGTTTCATACATTGTTCCCGATATTGAGTTATTATATTTGAATACGAAAGAGAACATTTTTTGCCAGATCGAGCAATATGCGTTGTCTTGACATACGTGATAATGAGAATGAGATATTAAGTTATATTTCACAGATCGTGTCGTACAAATGCCATTGCTGAGAGAAGTAACATGGAAAAAGCGTAGCGGTACATATGGACTTTGAACTAACTATACGATGCCTGTTCAAGTAGGTAATCTACACGTTTACTAATTTTCTAAGTGCAGCAGAATTTTACATATATGTAGCTATGCTTACAATAAAACCGTACCGGGGTTAAATCCGTACATAAATATTTATTGGAAATTTTATTATAGGTGTGCTTTGTTATCGATATACATAGACATCAAACATATTTTTTTGAAACTTTTGAATGTCTGTCTGACCACATTGTCACACCTTGGCATTTTAGTAATTTATATTGTGCTTCATGATCTAGGTCACTTTTGACCCCGTGAAATGTATCTGTTCCCGTGGAAGACAGTAACATTTAGTAAAGGCGTTCCATGATCATTGTTCTCATGTTTTGGTTGCCGTCGTGTCAGTGTCGGTACAGGAAAGCCCAACCAAACTTTTCATAAACGTTGTGGCATTTTTCTATTGACTTTACTGGTAAGCTAAGTCTTAGGAACGATAGGAACGATTTTTGGCTCAAATGTCGAGCTTCACTCGGTGATATTATTTGGCTTTCGACATCACACTAGATTATTTGAGATAAATATTCAATATTTTATGAATGTCGTTAAAGTTTGTTGATCACAAAGTGTGTGACGACAAGCTTTAATTTAAACAATTTCAAAAGTAATTAAGGTGCAAACTTGAAATTCTAAAATCCTCAAGCTTCAAAATCTGTGTGAGACATTAACGGACGATAGCTTCGGCGTTTTAGACTAGTTCATTGCCTCTAAAAAAACATTTAACTATCCCCTTAAAAGCTTTTGGAAAAGGTGTTACGACAGTATTTATTTTGAAAGAAAGATTCTCAGAGATGTTTAAAAAATATACGCACTGTAATTTATCCGTTGAAGAGAAACATCAAACACAAAGTTTTGTTTGAAATATCTGACACTCTTCTATGTATAATCTTCTTTTAAACTGGATGCAATACCCTTCTTACCGAGACGAGAGTTGAAGAGACTTCTTTTGTTCTACAACCGCAGAACCAGCAGCTAGGGGGGTCGTCTTTTTCCAGATGAACCGTAGAAATATTGTATTGACTCGTAGATACACATAATATATATTATGATTAATTTAAACCCAAGCGAATAGTAGAAAGTACACTTGTCTAGGATATTGCTGATAAATGAGCAAGTACGACGGTAGTGGTCATTGCGACTTGCGTCATTGAAACATGTGCTGAGAAGTTTCTTTGCCTCAAAGTTAAAGCACTTTTTCGAAACGGTTCTAAACTAAATGATTAAATGATTTTGAATTTGAAATTGACCCTTGCTGACTTTTAATACCAGGGACATTACCGGTGTGTTACCGGTTAATGAAGTAGTACTAAACCACCTAATATTATACTGGCTATTTTGAATGTTGTCTGTCACCAAATCATTTTGAAAACATTTTACAGTTTATTTTTTAAATGAAGATAGGGGCTATAAATTCCGCTTCCACGCACGAGTACCATCGTGTCTAACTGGACGGTACATATCCCAGCAAATTTCCTAACGTAACGGCTAATAGCGGTATTGCCTCATTCTTTATTCACCAGGGTTCTCTACGAGCACGTTGGTTTGGACTGAAAGATAGATGGAGACCCTTCCTGTCCTGTGCATAAAATATTTATGCATAACGTCAAAGAAATCAAAGTACATTTGTAAACAAATTCGAAAGAAATTGTATCTGTTTCTGTCGTATGAACTTTACGCACGCAATCTGATCGTAATAAACTGTCATGTACAAATACTGAGCAATATTTGTACAAAATGGTAGAGTTACTAGTCACGTAGGAACTGTTTATTTATATATGTCTGTTGTTGTTTGTATGCAAATACAGGGAGACGTTATCTACCCGTATAGAACGTCACGTATTTTTTTTTATTCTAAGCGCAAACTATACATTTTCGACTTATGCTTAGTGACGGCAGTTTTACCTCGCTTAGACCTACTAACTTTTTTCGTGAATCAACTGTGAAATGTTTTTATGTTTTTCGGTTGCGGTGTCAGAGAGCTAATAATAAGGGAGTTCTCCGTTTCCTCGGGTGGCTGGTTCATGATGATGATGATGATGGTTCATTATGGAAGTTCATAGCCGGCGGTGACCACTCACCATCGGGTTGATCGTTCCGTTCGTTTGTTATTGATGTAAAAATGTATAAAGTTTCCTTTTTTTATTTCTCCTTTCATATACGAACATCTGGAGATACCATTGGTTTAAATACATATGCAATATTTATTTTTGATGATTTCCGTTAAAGCAAGTGATTTGAGGTGGAATCAAAAACTGCGAGGTTGTATTTTGGTATTTTTTTTTAATCTTTTTATTAATTTTAAAGTCGCCTAACGGACGTCACCGTTGTTTTCGGTAATAATAATAGTAATAGCATACTGTGTTCTATAGCTATAAAGAAAGGATACGAAATGTAATTTGTCGTAACCAATGATTTTTTCGCAGTAGCGAATTGCAACAGTGAATAGATTTATATATTTTATTCATTTTAGATTTATTTAGAGATTTTCTCGGCTACACGGTTACAAATATATTTATAAATTACACTATAGCCTGTAAGCGTAGTCCCTGTAACCTGTATGTTATAATTATTGACGACTTAGGATTTATGCCCTAAAATTTTAATACGGACATACGGATAGCTTAATTACGTAATGAATTTGCGTCTTTTTTAGCAATTCCCGTGACACAACTCTCTTTTTACCTTACATAACCGTAGAATGTTATATTTATATACCTAACTGCTACTTGATTCACGCTTTTACATTGTAAAAGGTATTTAATTAATATGATTTTTTGGTGATTCGTAGGCACATAACTAACGGGCTATTTCTTTCCAATAAAAATATCGTCAGGAATCTATTCCGCTTTCCCAAAGTTATCTACGATATAATTTTCTACCTCATTCAAACATCCATTGCTACATAAGCATCTGAAGGCATACGCGATTCTGGTCCGAATTGGTTTTCAGAAGAGGGTCAATTTGTGATAAAGGTAAATCACTATCACAATTCGTGAGTGCAATTTGAATGAAACCTAAATGTGCATGTGTGTGAAAACGACACTTGTGTGAGTAACTTTTAGCCGACATGAATGTGGACTATTCCATCACAGGTTTTTTTTGCCATATTTAATTCGTTCTCATAATTAGTAATTAGATGTTAAATTTAATAATACCATGCTATTTCTGGTAACTAGTCTTTACTTCGCTTAAGTAAATTTAACCTTATTGAATGGGATTCTTTATATAAACATATCTTTATATAAAACAAAACCTGATTTAACGGTACTAAAGAAATCAAATAATAAAAAAAACTTATTGGTTTTAATTAATTCTTTGATGTAAATAGATATAACCGTATTAAGGCAGCCTAGAATACGCAGAACAGGATGTCGTAAGAGGCGACAGAAGCCAGTTTGTTTGGTAGTAGCGTTTCGGGTTAGGATTAAATTATTATTAAGTCATTAATATTACTACTGGTATATTTTTTTTTCTATGAAACTTGTCTGGCTAGCTACCACCCTCCTGCTTGAGCCAGTCGTGTTCCGACTGGGGGCTAGAGAGTCAGTACATTCTTTCTAACCTTCTTCTCATTTCCTGGCCGACAACGCATCAGTGATAGCTTTGGTGTTGCGGATTTCCATGAGCGACGGTGATAACTTTCAATCAGGTGGCTCGTCTGCTCGTTTGTCAGTCGTTTATTAACATAAAAAAAACTTATTGCCCACTGAAATGAACTAACCAACAAATTCTGTAAATGTAGATCCTTCATTAAGACGATATCTGTGATTTCGGTGAACGAAATAGCTACCCTTAAATGTCTGCTGCAAACTTTGTGAGGAATCCAAGCTATCATAATTGAAGATATGAATTCATTTTTATTTTTAAACTGCATTGTCAGGAAACCTAGAGGTAGTAAAATTAGTCAATAAATATGATATCACATTAGCCCGACATTGTTATATTATAATAATAACAGATATAAAAAATTAGTAAAATTTTATCAGTTTAAGGAGCTAATACTATTCAAGAGCCAAATATGCGCCTTTATAATAGTCAAATCTATTTTCTGTCTAATTATGTTTACAAACTGTAACGGAAACTTGAAAGTCAAAGATCATATGAACAAATGTAGGTAAAACAAAAAGTACCTATTTATTCATACCCATTTCAAAATTATGAACTTATTATATAAAGATTTTGTGCAAGCCCTATACAAGACGGTATCATTTTCACGTACACAATATCTTTTTATCTTACACATGACAATACCTTATTATTCATAAAATGGGGTATTCTATGAAAATAAGCATCATGAGAGTGGTCTCTTTATTTGGATTATTGTTATAAGTAACTATACAGTCCAGCACAGAACACAACATCATAATTTGTACTGTTTTTGCCCGATAACATTACAGATTGACAGTAACATTAAAAAGAAATTAATGAAATAACAAAAAGGTATTTTTTGACAGGAGACTAATGGTGAGTGAATAGTTCGAAATCAGTCCTACGGTCAATTCAGTTGCGTCTCTTTTTCGCAAGTAGGATTTCCGTAAAGCTTGAAATCTCACTCGTACACTGTGTTCGTCTATTACGCTAGTATAATATTTATGGTTTAGGCTTTATGCAGCGAACAATAATATTTAAATTGGTTTCCGATGTTGATGATAAGGTAAGCTGTTTGCTTAAGAATTGACGGGAAATCGATTTACAAATTTACGTTAGCCTCTCTAGGAATATTATTAAAATAATATACCATACTTACTGATAATGTTAATTTTATTTATTCAATGGTTTTCGATAGAGATCGATCGATCACCTGTGGTGATGTCGATATCTCTGGTAAGCTACATAAACTGTTACTAGACTCATCTACACATGTTATAAGATTCTGATTGCTTTCTGTACGTGAAGGACATATGATAAGAACTATCATTAGGCATCTTTACTAATGCAATAGATCTCAAAACAATAGTTGTTAGAATTTTTGTTCACGCTAATCTCAGAAACGGCTTAACCGATTTCGTTATGGTTTTAACTAATGTATTGCAGGAAGCATCACTTAATATTTAAAGTTAGTTAATTCATAAAATGAGAAAAATCCAGGCCTAAAACAATTAAGCCGCTATTTCTAAGCGTAAGGCGTATTTCTCTGAGGCGAAGCGAGGGCAGTTTGCTAGTTATACAATTATAAAAAGTTTTCGGTAACAAATAAATGTTTCCGATATTATTTTTTCCGATATTATTATTTCACCTAATAATTGTATTGCTCTGCAAATGATGGGAACTGATGCTCCAGATTTCTCGGCTCTTACTAGTAAATTTCCATTATTTAGCTAATTGGAAACAGTTTAAAACCAATTACAAAATTTCACGCAAGTAGAGAGCAATGCAAGCGATAAAATCGAGTCTATAAAAATATGTAAAATGATAAAATCGAAAGTTTTTTGAAAACGAGAACCATGTTAGAATTATTCATACAATATCTCAAGCGATGAACTAATGAATAAACACTCAAAAGTTTTTCTATAACTTGTTACGGCAATATTCACGAACGGTACACATCGCAGTGCGAATGCAGAAAAAGCGCTCTGAAGTCTGCAATCACAGGCAGCTTTCGGATTTCCGGTTTCCGTTTCATCAACGCCAAATTTTTCACATCACTATTTTTGAATTTCTCACTGTTTTCACATTCTGCGCTGCGAGCATTTTTGCTTTCTACCTTCGGTTTATGACCGGGTTTTGTATTCAGACCATTGGTTCGCGTGCTTGTTGAATAAAAAAAAACAACATTTTTTTACTTTATACGTAATTTAAATCAAGTACAATATTTCGATGATCAGATCAAACAACCTTAAATTTTCGATGTCACAGGGGAATTGATGCACTTAGTCTAACCATGCAACATCTTATAAAACAATTTTCAATTTATACCGCGGTTTTAAATTTAACTGTAACGCGTATGCACGATTGTTGTGTCCTACCAAAATATGTCCTGCCTATTCTATCAACAGCTGCAATGCGAGATATTATTAGAGAAAAACAATTTCCGACGTCTGTAGTTTAAGTTTGTAAGCAACCTACACATTTTAAAATATGCAACAGATTTTGCCGCATGTAGCGTGTAGCGCGCCTAATGAGAGGTTTCATTCATCATTTCCAATGCAATAGGGTGAAGTGGAGCGAGATTGCGTACAAGATTGCTGCGAGGTTGCCAGTCCCTGAGCAATTCATGTTGTTGCAGTCAAATCACACACGTATGAACTTATGGATAAGGAAAAGAAATTTGTTGTTAAGAAGCCAGATGACGTGATACATAGAGTAAGCTACCTGCAGTCATCGTTTAAACTGAAGCGTATATTTGAATAATAATAATAAATTATACTTACAATAATAAATTTGAATAACAAAGGGCAGTGAGAGAAAACGTCATCAAATATCAATACCAGAAATGTTAATTTAACACAATAAATGATTGTTTATTACGAAAGTAATTATCGTAATATTAATAAAAAATATTAGACCTTATGGTCTGAAATGAGTGAATTACCTATCTTTATTTAAATGAGTGAATTATCTATCTATACGAACTATGGTAACGATCTCATAATGAAATTAGTTGAGGTTGATATTTGAGATAGATATTTTTACCCGAAAATATCATTATCATATTGATACGTGTCAGAATACACGGGTTCGAAATTGAAACGTCCCCTGGACGGCCTTGCCCGCTATTTATATCGATTTCTAGGTCTTTCAGTACTGTTTACGCCTTTCGCGTCAGACACGCCATGACACAGATAATAAAGTAAACGTGTACACGATATTCGCCCGTTTGCATAACACATAAGAACGAAAGTAGCATAATCTAATCAAGGGCCTTCCTATCAGCACTTTCCTATCAGGCTTTTATGGC
>PDGT01000142.1:349545-362281 GCA_003671415.1 Megathymus violae | reverse complement strand
TATGACAGATGCAAATCAAGCTGCTGAAAGTTTGGTAAATAGAATCTCCACGGCCCTGAAAAATAACAGATCTATAATAAAAATAGTTTCCAGAAAGCGATGTATTAAACCCTGGATAACGATTGGAGTGTTACGGTGCCTTCGTAATCGTGACAAATTGCATCTTAAAATTAGAAAAAACCCGGACAATCAAATCCTGAAGGTAACCTACACACGTTATAGGAACTACTGTCAAAAACTGGTACGTAATCTAAAAAACAATTATGAAAGAACAAATCTAGAGAATGCTAAAAATAACCCTAAAATATTGTGGAAAAACATAAAATCAATCTGCTATATGAACAAAGATAATGGTACTAATATCAATAGTTTATTAACACTTAAAACATCACCAATAGAGTCTGCCAATCACATTAACTCTCACTTTTCAAACATATGTAGAAAGCTTGTAGATAAACTGATTATATCTTCGCCTAGTTTAGTAGGTAATCAATCTTCAACAATTCTTCCCACTCCACTTGCCTCCTTTGCTTTGTTAAATACCGACCCCGCTGAAATCCATTCCATCATAAATAGTCTCTCAAACGACTCCGCTCCTGGATGGGATAATATTTCTACTACCGTTGTTAAAATGGCTAAGCATATTATTGTCCCTATTTTATGTCATGTCTACAACATTTGCCTTGACACGGGTCAGTTCCCCACTGTGTTCAAAAGAGCCATAGTTACTCCCGTCCACAAGGGGGGCAGTAGAGACGATATTGATAATTATAGACCCATCTCAGTCCTCACAGTTTTCTCTAAGATACTGGAAAAAGTAATAAACAATCGCCTCAAAAAGTACCTGACTGACAATCATCTGTTATCTGACAACCAATTTGGCTTCAGAAATGGGGTGCCGACCGAAGATGCAGTACTAGCCTTAACAGAAGAAATAGGTAACCATCTAGACCAAGGCAATATGTGTATTGGAGTATTTCTTGACCTAGCTAAGGCGTTCGACACCGTCTCCACTCCCCTCCTTATGGAAAAACTGTTTCACTATGGCATAAGAGGATTACCGCATCACCTGCTCACAGACTATTTAACTGATCGCCAGCAACAACTAAAACTTGGTAATTACCTAAGCCAACCAATTAGCATCACTTGCGGTTTGCCCCAAGGTAATGTCCTCGGACCTACTCTATTTTTGATTTACGTAAATGACCTGTGTAACTATAACATAGAAAATTGTAAAATATATACCTATGCCGATGACACTGCCCTCATTTTTAATGCTAAGTCCTGGGAAAACCTTAAAGTTACTGTGGAAAGAGGCATTAACTGCGTATTTGGATGGCTTAAAGACAACCTACTAACATTAAATATAAATAAAACACAATACTTACCATTTGCAATACGTAACAATAATTTACCCAATATCGATTTTAACATAAAATTACATACATGTTTAAGCGCAACCCAATACCCATGTTCGTGCTCTTGTTTAAGTAGAAGTAATGATATAAAATACTTAGGCGTAGTTATTGATCAACACCTCAACTGGAGCCAACATATTAAAACCGTTGCTGACAGGATGAGAAAGTTAATATGGGTTTTTAAAAAACTACGGAGTATCGCTAATGAAAGTATCCTTATAACTACGTATAATGCACTTGCAAAATCAGTACTCAGTTACTGCATTCCCGTATGGGGTGGTGCTGCTAAAAGTACCCTGATAACCTTAGAAAGGACTCGGAGAGCTCTGTTGAAGGTAGCATTTAATAAACCATTACGTTTTCCAACATTTACACTACATAATACCTACAACATACTAACTACACGCCAAATTTACATACTTAGTTGTTTAATGAAAACTCATCGAAAACTTTCATATTACAATAATTTATCTTACAAACGCCGAATTCCCACCACTTGTAAAATCCCGCGATGTATGACCAAATTCAAACAGAAACAATTCTCGTCCATGTCCTCTTCTCTGTACAACAAATTTAATAAAAAACTAAATATCTACCACTTAACCAGGTTTAAAATTAAACTACTGAAAGTAATGATGTACTTACCTTTTAAATTACATTACCTAGTATTATTATTATTTATTTTCTTAAATGTATTTTGTTGATCAACACTGTCTTTTGTCTTGGTGGATGAGCGGGGTACCTGTAACACAGGTCTTGAACCAAGTACAGGGCCCTTGCGACTAGCGTGTGTGAATTGTGTTTATATCAATAAAATATTTCTAATTTTAATTTTTAATTTTTTTAATTTTTTTAACGGGTATCCATCCTTCCGTAATGAACGTTCCGTTTGTACGGACGATGTGGTTTGCTTCCTCATTATTAAATATACCTGAATCATTATGCTAACATAGAAAAGAAAATTAAGACTGTTTTTGAAATAATAGTAATATTTAGGATTTGTTATTCAATTTATTAATTATATTTTTAAAGGCTATAAGACCTATAATACGAATATATGATACTAGCTGACCGGGAAAGCGTTGTTTTGACATATAAATTATTAATTATATATATAAGAACTGTAAATTATACCATGTACAATTATTATTTTGCAAAACAAATGTGATATGATTATAGCGGATTGTAATTAATTAGTTAACTACTGCCAATTATAATATAAATCACAACACAATCTCATATCTAAAATAAAATACAGCTAGTATGTTGCTAGCTTAACGATATCAATCTCCCGGGGAGTTATCTCCATATCCTGAGATATTCAGACATCATGTACCAGAATTCCGGGGCCATTTCCACAATGTCTCACTGGGACGGTTTGCATGTCTGAAGGGAGTGGCTGTTGATATTATTTGAACTTTGAGCACAAATAGACAAAGATTTCTATTGATACTAGAATATTTCGGGTTTCGGCTTCCGTAAACAATGTTTCGTTTGCCGGAAAGAATAATAATAATAATAATAGAAATGAATCTTTGCAATAAATAGTGCTAGATTATATAAGAAACAATTTTAGATTTTCCTCTTTCTGTCATAGTAATTTTGACGACTCCGTAGCTAGTTGGTAATGACCCTATCTAGGGGTCCCGGTTTTGATTCCCAGCCGGGGAAGACATTTATGTGACAGTTAAATGATTGTTTCGGGATCGTGGGTGTTTGCGATGACATACATATTTGTGTATATCTATGCCACCCGTAACACAAGGAATCCTAGTGTGGGGGTGTTAGTGTGTGAATGTTGATTTATTTATTTATGTGGTACGCGTGAGTGAACGACTTTATCCAGCTATCAATTACTAGTTTGTAATCTGATACACAATTTAATTCACTTGGCTGAACAGATCCCGACGCAATTCAGATTATGTGTTCCTCCGAGCAGCATGCGCAAGCTCGACCTCAAGCAAAAGAAAATCCCCCTTTTACTGTGCCGGGAGCACATATATGTTATATGCCTAACCTTGTATTAACTTCTCAGTGTTAGGTAAAGAGATGAGATCGAATATTGCCTTTTATATTGTTTTTACTTGTAGTTAAGCACATTTAAAATAATGTTGTTTGATTTAAAAACAAAAGTCTAATTTTGCCTGAGATAGTCCAGTATTTGATATGATTTCTAACAATGTAACCATGGTATTATTTTTGTAAATTGCATTATACGTCGTATAATCATCAAACTGCGATTTGCGGCCATAATGAAGATATATTTACTGAATAATAATAATTTAAATCGTCATGATATATGTACATCATCATCGGCGTTTATAATTATTGATTTAATTACAAATTGACGTAAAGTTGATATTCGATTTATTGGCGACAAAATGTGTAATAATATAAATATTGTAGTAGATATGTAAGTATGTGTGAATTTGCGTTCTCATTATGATGTGATGATGATAATAGTGTATGTAGTGTGTGATAATAGTGTGTAGTGGTGAGTGCATCTGTTACACCCTATGCAGTTAAATATATACATTTAAGTAAAGTCCGATCATAAATAGTAAAAAGACAAATTGCCTCGATAACTACAAAACTGGGTCCTAACAGGAAAATATAACTTAAGGCAGGCATATTAATAGGAAATAAGTTTATGTGGAATGCCCTTAAAGGCAATGTGTATACGCGCAGATTGGTCTTCTTTTCTGATGGAGATTTTCCCATGGAAACTCCAGCAGTACTTGTACATATAATCAGCCACAAAGTCACGTGCTAGGTGAATTATTCTTTTCCCTTTAGACACTTCCATCTTCAGACACAAAATTTGGTTATCTACAGCATTCGAAGCCAAAATGACCAGCGTGTGACTTTTCATTTCTATTCTGTTCATTAAACCATCTTACACTTTTCAAAATTTGTTTTCTTTTTTAAAACAGACATATTTAACATCCAGGGTACTACTACTCTTTGACCTTGAATGAATCCGAATTCATTTCATATTTTCCGAAAAATATCTTGTATAACTGAAGTATCAATCTTCTCCCCGGTCATTTTGGCAAATTTTTCTATTACATGTCGTAAATTTTGTTTTGACTCTTTATCCTGTCGTGGCACACTGCGCAATTAATTAGTGTTAACGTGGATTTGCCTCTTCAAATTATACATTTTTTCTTCAAGGATTTTTACATATTATCCGGTTTATCATTTTGCAACTGCCTTACTTTTAATATGATCTCATCATACTTATGTCACCCACAGAACTTCTCAAAGAGGAGTAACGTTGCTGTTGCTTAGCTTTTCGTTCTCTAAATAGCGCACATAACACATTCTTCAACTTCCTACATAAATATTTCTCCACAAGAACATTCCGGCCTCATTCTCTTGTACCTCGCAGTAACGTTCGTAGACGTTGTCGAGCTGTCGTAATTGTCCGTAGATGCATACGTACATATATAAGGGGATTCAGCCCGAACAGTTGCAGTAGTTGTATTGGCGTCATACGTTTTGTTTTTGGTACTGTTTATTTTTGATACAAAACTGCCGGTAATAGCAGTAAAAAGACACAGAGTTCTAAGTTTACTGGTCGACGTCGAAGAAACAATGTAAGTTCTCCGTCCACTTTATGATGACCTTCGCTTCGCAGTCTCACAGATAGTTGTTTATACAAACTTGTATTCTAATTTAACTACTTAACTAGTTTTTAAAATATTTAATTTGATTCCATTTAAATTGGCTAGTTCAGCTACATTGATTTCGGTTGAAAATCATGGATTGCAAATGCATCCAAAGCGCTTTGATGGGACACCGCATTGTAAAAATAGCTGGACCTAACTCCATACAAACCAAAACAAAAATAGCTAAAGCATGTTGCTTCACGATTAAAATACCAAGTGTGGTATCAATAACATCGCAGGTGATAGATACTGTTTTGCTAATTTACGATTCTAATATAGGCATTCGTCTTAAAACACGTTAAAAAGCAGCGTGAAAAAAAAGTTATGGATCATTTATAAATGAAATTAAGATTTAAAGCTTTCGTTAAGCGTCTCCTAATAAATAATAAATTTTTAAAAGAGAAGTCTTCCAGGAATTTTAAATTACTTAAATCAGCTCAAAATTAATTAGCCGCCGTCAGAGACTGAGCTTAACACAAAGGGTCACACTATAACGTTAAAGCTACAAGCACAATATTATTTGAGAAAAGTCTTCTATGAAAACCAAATTACAATTTATAATGACTTTGATTTACGTACATTTAGTACTGGATTGAATTATCGATTATTCTGAGAAAAGTTTTCAGAAAAATAAAGTATCATTTTTGGCAAGCAGAGCCAGCCTGGCGGGACTAACGTTGATATGCTATACGGGAGAGTAGATTGCGAAGACTGCATGCACCTCTAATTTTTAAAATTTCGTGAATTGCAGAAATCAAATTTCTCTTGCTTTGGAGAGACAACAACATTTAGTAATATTGTGAGGTTACCTTTTCATAGATTTGTGAAGTTCTCAATATGCATCAGCGTCAGAACCCTTACCAGGGGGTAAGGGTTACTAGTGGAGACCCGAGTTAAGCAAAAGCATTGCTTGTTGTAGTAAAAAGCGCGTTGTGTTGTAGTATAAAGTGGTTAATAAATTAATAAAAAAAAAGTTTGCTGCAGTTACTTTTATGACAAAAGTGGTCAAAATAAATCGAACTTCACATTCGAAATCGAAGATGCTTTGATTAACAATTCATTCAAGAGCATCCGTGCAAAGTAAATCTAGAGCTGATTCTTTAGTTTGGTTTGTAATGGCCTATCTGTTTTGTCCGCGTTCAAGTCCTGATCGGAGAAAAAATTTAAAATACAATATTTTTTTTACATAGAATAAGTTACTGCTTGACAATAATCCCACCTGATAGAAAGTGGTGATGAAGTCCAAGATGTTGAACGCACTAACTTATAAAAGCCTATACACTCTCATCTTGAAGACTCCCACATTGTAAGAAGGCGGGAACACCATTCCATTTCTTATTTCCATTCCTTTGCAGTGCGCACAATGAATGACGACGCAAACCGCGCCGTCCGTATAGGTGGTACGTTCACTACGTAAGGATGGATACCCGCCGTACGTCGACTTGTTTGATGGAGAAACGGCGACGGGGAATTACTTCGAATAATTCCTGCGCACACTCTCCAAAATATATCTTATAGAAGACCTAGAGACTGGCAACCCTGCGCCTGTGCTCAAGGCTTCGCAGATTGGTCCTGACTAGATCTGGGTCACCAATGAGCCTCTTTGCACGCCTCTCTAACGAGTCCAACGCTGACAGGTGACACTTGGTAGCACCAGTCCAAATGTTACACCAGTACTCCACACACGGTTGCACTTGAGCTCTATACAAGGTTAAAAGTTGATTCGGTGGGAAGTACTGCCGCAACTTCGCAAGAACCCTAAAATTCCTTGCAGTTGCCTTAGCCTTAATGATAGCGTAGACTCAATGACCGACCAAAATTGAGGTTCGAAGAAATATCGATTCCCAACAATTGAAGACGGTCAGTGCATTCTAAGGATACATTCTGAAAAGTAAGAGCCAAGATGAAGGGTCCTCTTGGTGCTGAACAGACACGCGTGTGTTTTTGTGGCGTTGAATCTCACAAGATTGGTATCGCTCCATTCGGACAATGCCCGAAGTGAGAGATTCATGCGTTCCACCATGGCCTCTCTTTCGGACTGTATTTCGTCCCTATTGGCCCAAGCATTCGGGAGGTATCCCTCCACTACTGTGCTGTCATCTAAATACCCATAGATACTAGGCTTGAGCAGATCATTAATATGCAGCAGGAATAGAGTAGCGGACAGAACAGACCCCTGAAGCCCTCCAGCATTGGTAGCCATCGATTGTGATGAATACCCGTCGACAACAACTCGGAGAGATCGTTCGCTCAGAAAGTAGAAACCGATAAGGCTAGAGGAAATACCATACGCTAAAAGCTCGCTTAACAGGCTAGCGTGCCAGACTCCGTCAAAGGCCTTCAAAATATCGAGGGAGTCGCCGTCTCCCCGTTTTTCTCGAGGGCCTAGCCCCATAAGTGAGTGGCATACGGAACAAGGTCCCCGGTCGACCAGTTTCGGTGAAAACTGTACTGTCGGTCGCTGAGAAGATCGTAATGTAGAAGTAATTAGTAGAAGTAATTGAAATCGGTCGATAATTACTAGGATCGGCGCAGCTGCTTTTTTGGCCACGAGTTGCACGTTGGCAAGCTTCCAGTATTTCGGTACTATCCCAATCTTGAGAGAGAGGTGGAACAGATGTACTGGAGACAACTCGGGTGCACAAACCTTTAGTACAAGCGATGGAATTCCGTCAGCACCACTGGCCTTTTTCACGTCTAAATACCGCAAGGTTTTGAGAACCTCCTTGTTCGTTATGCGGATCTCGAGCATAGAGATGCCGCAGTGAGGTATTTGTTGGATGCGGTTGAGATTCACCTCCTGTAATGCCTTTTTTTAGGACTTGGCAGCGAGGTTAAAAGCTTTTTTCTTTAAACTGATATCCGGAGCATTGCGATCTCGAGTATCAACCCAAAATAAATACGCCGAATGTTTGCGCTTCTCAGCTTGAGCACATTGCGCGTTAAACCAAGGGCGAGCTTTGCCACCGACGAGGACGTCAGAAAAAGGGATGAAGTAATCCATCGCTTGACGTACCACATCAGTTGTTAAATATAAATAAATATTGGGTCATGTTTGTTTTTGATGTCCCTATTGTGTGAGGCCACTTGTTACAGGGAATCCCACTATGGGTGTTTGCCTCGTTTTTATTTGTATACAAAGATGGGATGTATGAAAAAATTATTAAAAATGTAACTTACAAAATTATGTAGATCAGAAAATCTAGCCTTCAAAGTGAAGTGTTGCATTAATTTACCATTTTTACGAATAAATAATGAAGTGAAAGGCTCACAAGTAAGCACTTGAGTCCATGAAAACTGAGAGCTTAAAGGACGCTCGCTCCGTTGTGAATTTTAAATCAGCCTCACATGACAACTTGTTCAAAGACAAGGTCTAGTTTAGAGATATATACATTTTATTTACACTTCGTAAATATTTAAAAACCATGAAGTAGCATCTCAATTCACATTACGACACAGCACAAAAATTTGATTTTAACAGACTTAAATAAGGAAAAGTATTTTTATTTTTTTATGTATGTACATGTATGTATGCATGCCATAATCCGTTGATTATATTAACCAAGTTTGATCATTCTTTTTTAGTGTATAGAAGTAATTGATCCAATAAAATGTAGATGCACACACATATATATATATTATTGTAATATGGTGGGACTCCTCAATAGAAATTAGAAAAAATTAAGCCTGGTTAAACGGTACTTGATACGGTACTTACTGGATGCGGGAGGCGAGTAGCCGTTCCAAATGGCCTATGTCCAGCAGTGGACGTCTTCTGGCTGATGATGATGATGAAACAGTACTTGTTGTCTTGTTGTGTCTTGTTGTCGTTGGTATTATTTAATTGCTTTTTAGGGTTCTTCCCATTACATGGAAATCTTTATGGTATGTCGAAAGCTTGTTGTCAGCATAAAGAATTTCCAACATGCGGATTGGTCATGAAATCCTTCACTAATCCGCATAGGAGAAACGCGGTGGAGTGTGCAGTGGAGTAATGGTGGCCTTAACTGTAAGTAGGCCCTTACTCTGCAGTGCTCGTTTATTGGTTGAAGCCAGAAGTAAATTATCGTTTCGTCCGGATCACCGAACAATTGGCGTCCGACAATATCGCAAGGAAACTTAACGTACTTTTCGATCTTAATAACTGTCAGGTCTCAAACCGATGCGTCTTATTGTGAAAGCAAGTAGAATCTATTTAAATCGCAATAGGTTTAATAGAAATCACTCGGTATGGACTTATTATATTGCGTACTGGTATTCATTATACATTTTAACTGTAACGGGTACTCACGATTTTCATGTTTTTACCGATATTTCGACCCAGTTACATGGATCATGGTTAGGCGAGGTTGCGGTGGCTGGGAGAAACTCTTGATCGTTAACGCTTGACAGACACTAATGACTAATGAGCCTGTCAACTTTACGTCTACTTCATCACGACACACGATACTACGACCACGACAACAGTGTCAAGTTCTATGCGTGAAGATGTCGTTAGTGTCGTACTTTGCGTCGTATATCAACTGCCTTCGGTGAGTCTGATTCTCTTCGGAATTTTACTGTTGCCATTAATTTTATTCAATAATTATTTACGTATCTTTTACGTTTTTCTTTTTTTTTCTTTGATCTCATTACTATCTCTGTCGTTGTCGTAAAATACGAATAAATGTTTTCTTACTTTCTTTAAACGCTCAAGCTTTACGACGGGAAAATTGGTTGTAATAAATATACTCCATATTACGAAAAAATGGGAAATTCTGACGTTTACCAAAGCCGAACATAAATTTGAATGCACTGCATGTCGATCGCTTCCGAAACATTTTTGGCAAGACTTCGGAAAGCGTACAGTTTACACTCTTCTCTAACACCTCTTTCCAAATGTACCGTTGAAACAGAAATGCTCATAGTGTTGTCGGGAAACATATATTTTACTTGGGATGTTTTATCATCATAGCTGTTTGTATTTATTTTTGTTAATAGCCGATAAACGAGCAGACGAGCCACCTGATGGTAAGTGATCACCGTCACCTATAGACATCAGCAAGACCAAAGGTATCACCGATGCGTTGTCGGCCAGGAAATGAGAAGAATGTAAGAAAGCAAGTACTGGCTCTCAAGCCCCCAGCCGGAACATGAGTCATTTGGCGGCTGATTCTAGCAGGAGGGTGGTAGCTAGCCAGGCAGGCTTCGCGGAAAGATAATAATACCAGTAATAACATTAATGACTTAATAATAATACACATATTATAATCTATATGCGAAGACTTACCACTGTCGCCTTTTACGACACCCTGTTCTGCCAGCATGGGATTGGGAGTATTCTAGGCCGCCCCAATACGGCACAAATTATATTATTAGTATTAGCCTAGACAAATTGTTTTTATTGCAGCAAACGTAACCGTATGTATACAGTGGTACGTACAAGTGTGGGAGGCAGTGATCAATGCGGCTACGTGACCTGACGGCGGCACCGTCGCTATGACTCAACATTCGACGACTAATTTTACAACGAAGCCTAGCGAGGACATGCGCCATGGCAGGCCGCGGTTGTGTTTTAACTGGCCTCTCTGGGAAGGGTTACACGTTAATTACGTACCACAGCCCTACGAGAACTTCACGGTGTTAACCCAAATAAAATTGCAATTCGGCGATAGTGTGATATTGATTGACGTCAAATGCGATGTTTCATTTTGAACGTTTTCAGACATTTTATTGTTCTCTATCTAATATCGGTAGGAACTAGTCTAGGCTTAATCATAAGTTTTGGTTCTAATTTTATTTAATTAAATTAGTTATAGTAAAATATGTTTTTTTTTGGAGTTTTGGAGCGCAGCTAACGTAATTCGCTTTGGTGGTTATTATTGCATAAACAGTGAATTTCTACCTCATTATACGGCCAGTAAGATGTCTTGGTTGACCATTTCCGACTTTTGTAATAATGTTTCTATTGAAATAAATAAAATAATATCTTGCCGCGCTGTTAAAAAAACTGTAAGATTATTTTTTAGAGGTGATGACTAAAATTAACAGATGTGTAGTTAATATAGTACACTGTTATACATAATGTAATTTATACTGTTATAATGGATAAAGTAGGTTATATAATTATCAGAAATACCGTTACTAGAAAATACGTTTAAAATAAATAAGCTTAATTGATATAAACACAAAGATAAGATAGCAATCGGTCCCCGCCTATAAACTATTTGGTGTTTTTCCGGGTATATAATAACTTACAAGTTATTTAAATTTAAATTCATCAATCAATGGATTTAAATTAAAACAAAAAAATATATATTCTTTGGTTGATATTAGATTTAATGTCTTTCGTATATCTGGGAAAAGAATGTCTGACACATTTACATACATATGTGTCGTTGTAAAAATTTAATACGCTACAATTCTGTGGAAATATTTGCCGTATAAAAATGTTAAATCTGGTGTAATTAACGTTATTATATTTGATTAGTGTTCGTGGGACTGACGGTAAATATAATAATAATTAAGTTGAAACGACGTTGAATCTAAAGCGGACATTATTTGCAAAGATAGTACATAGGTTTACAGAACGGTCGATAGTTAAATATAAGGTTTTATTCGACGACTCGAATTAATCCGGCCTCAGACTACGGGATATGAGTAAACATAACTTGCCATGGTTTGAAATGAAACCATTATCTATTTGTCAAATATCTATTTGATCACAAACCAAATATGATTCAACTGAGTCGGCGATGTTTTCATGGTTATGGTTATGTCTAGTTATTTTGTCACACATACCTTTGTTGTTCGTGGGAAACCAGCAATTAATGTTGTTGAATGGAGGAGATAATGTAGCATTATAATATATCCATTTGAAATAAAAAATGCGAGTTATTGTAACTATGTCTTGGAATTTACGGGAATCAACAAAATATGTACAGTGTGCTCGCGTTATTGAGTAATTTTCGGAAATTTTCGATTCACTTTCGTATTTTGGCTGTCATATTAGTGTATAGAGAAAAACCAAATATACCGATTAACAAAAGAAAAACAATATGACAGAGACAATGTATTAGAGTTAACTCTGCTTACAAAACCCATATCAAGTAACTCCTAGTAGACGATAATCTTGATGCCTACGTCACGAATTTTATAGTTATGCGCTACAATTAACTGATGCTGTAGACGTTACTATGGATATGTACTGATATTAAACAAGAGAGTGCGAGGGAGATTTTGTACGCGGAGGGTAATCCCCGGAACCGCGGTGCCTATTTCAGAAATCCTTTTACCATTTGAAAGGTACTTTACTCCAGATTACTTACTTACTTAACTCCGGATGGATATAGGGCTATATATCATATGCTATTTAGAGATACTAGTAGATAATTGTTTCACACGAAGGAAGTCGGGGCGAGCCGATAGTGGTACAATAATATTACCGTGTAGGTAATGCTGTGGATAACAAACGCTGTATACACCTCGTGTTTGAAAGTGAGGAAGGGCTAGAAGTTATTTAAATTAGCCACAACTCTCAACGCCCTTAAGCTCATGTAGCAAACAAGCAAAAACAATCCAAAATCGGAAGTCCGTTTAGTTACTCATTGCGCCCTATTAATAGTATATTTGGTCAGCTTGAAACAACTTCACAATTAGACTGTAAAA
>PDGT01000142.1:336061-349489 GCA_003671415.1 Megathymus violae | reverse complement strand
TAAGTTATAAGTAATCTTTATGAAAACAAAAGGATTTCACAACACTTCCACATGAAAACTGTATTGCATTCAAAAATCAGATAGGGTTTGTTTAAGGCAACAAAAAGGCGATCTAAACTGACACATGTCTCGCTTAACAGACCAAATAACATAAGTGTCTCTTCTAAGTTACTAATAACTCGTTCTCGCTTCGCTTCAGATAACTTTGGAATGGGTTTTTTTGATTACCTATATGAATTAGAAACATATTAATGTATTATGTAAGCTGCATCCAGGCGGTCAAAATTTTATTTACCCTCCCCTTAATAGACTGTGTATATTATCTTTTCTTTCTTATTCCGCGATAACATAACCGTTTCTCGGGGTCGAAATTATCCTAGATTATGACTTATAATATAAGCTTCTGAAATTAAAGCATCATCCAAATCTGTTCAGTGGTTTTTATGTAATTAGCGACCATATAGATTGACATAAATTCCAGTAAAAATGATTTGATCTCTACATTGACAACAAAGCATACGTACATTCAAATTTCCAAAAAAATACTAAACGTGTTAATATGATCCCTTTACAATTTTATTACTAGTATAGATAATACTATTTCGTTTTATCTGGTTTTTCATAAAACGATGGTCGAAGCAAAACTTAACACATTTTAAATTTCACAAATAAATCTATGTAAATGTGGTTCTTAATACAACTTAACCCAGATGGATGTTCAAACAGTATTTAATTATAATTACCGTTAAACTGTGCGCGATGTATTCAATTATCTTTCGTGGTAGCTAATTAATTAGTCAACTAATTTGTGAGGCATAAAATTTTTAGGATCACATTTTGTTGTTATAAAAAATACGTAATTATTCTATTCAATTATAAATTTAATTTAAAAGTTTTTTTAATTAAAAAAGAAAAAGTATGTTTGCATAAGAAACATACCAGGCCTTTAAGACTCGCCAATGGTACAGCTGTATAATATAACTTGTGACACGATTAAATGAACTGTAATTAGTTTTTCGCTGGTTCAAGCCAATTTTTAGTTTTTATACAAATAGCAGTGGGAGTGAAGAAAAAGCAAAGAGAAAAGAAAACAAAATAGAAAAGACAAAAAAAGAAAAGAAAAAGCCAACCGCAGACACAAAAAATTACACATTAGTATGCAGACTAAAAATAACTATGCACAATGCTGCTACAGTAATTTATGTTCAAAATTTATTTGATCTACAACTAAAGCTTGAAAATTGAAATTTAGATTAGACATTAAGTATTATTTATATCGTCAACCTAATAAAAATGCGTTTTTGGAAATTAAATCTCCGCTGAGATGAAAAAAGCTTAAAAAAAAATCTCATAACTCTGTGAGGCGATCGACGGAAACATTTCCTTGTACGTTCTCAAGTTGCTTCGTGGCAGTATTCCACGTCATTGTTGTCGGAAGCATCCAATAAATAATGAATAGGGCATCAACATATCATTAAGGGATCTACGACTTAAATAAATATTTGTGTACAGCAGAGTATACCAACAGTCCATGTATAGATTTGGCCCCGATACGGTGTCTGTTACAGACGGACAGATCATTAACTATTAATTTATTGGAGTATTAAAGATTAAGTGCTATATATCACGTGATGACTTTTAGTTCCTATTCAGCTTATTTCGCATGTCAGGCTGCAGCGTCAGTTACAAAATGCCAATGTATATTTAATTTCAAACTAATTTTAGCCACGCAACATCGGCATAGAAGATTTAGATTTTTATTGCAACGGAAGATAAATGCACAATATATCCTAAGTAAACGTCAGCACATTATTATTCATCTATATTCATTAGAATCAATGCCTTATAAAATATGTTACTATAATTATTCAATTCATATTATTGACCTCATAAATATTTGTAAACAAGTAATGATTTCCTTTATTTGATTGTTATTATTATTATTATTATTATTTTATATCTGTAATTGCTATTGACAGATTTCTGAAATTGAGTTTAAAAAAAAATAATAAATAAATAAATTGTTATGTATGTCGCTCATATTCTCATGACGTTTGCACCTGTAATTGAGGTGACACTTACCAAATGTTGGTGTTTCTGTATAAATATTAATGTAACAGTGTACATTTTGTTGGTGCAACAAATAAAATAAAATACAATAAAAAATAAAATTCTCAAGTACTATAGTAGCGAGCTGTACGGCCAAACGCAACAATAACTATTGTATTAATCGTGGGTGAAGTTTAAGTATATATTTATTGCTATACGATAAGAAAAAACACCCAAAGCATTAATAAAATCAAAATCGCATGAATGTTTATCTAAAACAAAATTTCCACAGTACTTACCGTATTTGATTCTCCACATTGTATTTTATTTTATCATAACAATTTCCTTCGTTAAAGATGTTACCTTAGATCAAGATGTTCACGCATCGTATGACACAATAAAAATAATTATTGCTCAGATATCGACGTCAAATGCCAGTTTCATTAAAATAAATTATAATACGGCCATTGCACTGTGTCTTTTATTATTAGATTCGTATTACAAAATCAATAGTTCTTTAAGAAAAAAATATTATCTGTACGGGTGAAAAAGTCTGAAGAAAAAAGATGACCCCAAATTGATTTATATCCAAGATTCCTCTTAAATTACGATCATTGGTACCGAATTGGGTACGCCAGGAATAACGAATGACCTTACAGAAAATCGTCCCGTCTGTGCTGACGGCGCGGTTTGTGTCGTCATTCGTTACGTGCACTGCAAAGAGAGTGAATAGGCTTTTATAAGTTAGTGCGTTGAACTGCATAGATTTAATTACCACTTACCATCAGATGGGATTGTTGTCAAGCATTAACTTATTTTAAGTTAAAAAAAATTCAATTTTGCAAGATCATATTAATTTATTTTGGTATATAATTTTGCCTTGAATAAAATAACTTTTGTCTTATATTTGTAATTTATAAATTTCAATTAATTTTATATTTACTTTTATAAAAAATACTCACGTTGGATGTCGTTTTAAGGAAGTAACTGATACTTCTCTAATATGGCGTGTATCAATTCGTTAATTAGCATGACTATGAATTCTAAAAGTTTGAACTTAATTATTACATATATTTATAACTTTACGGTCACAATAACCGAATCCGGACAAATAAACTAAACATTCCGATAAACTTGCTCATTTATATTATAAACAGTTCGATTTGGAACGAAAAAGAAAAGCTATGTTCTTCTGATCAATCCGGCCGCACTGAAAATGACATCGCAATACTATTTTAATTGAGAGCGCGGCCTCTAGTTAATTACCTAATCCACAGGGGTCACCCGACCGCCGGTGATTAAAACATTGAGTATTTCGTTGGGCACATTAGGCCGTCGATCCCAGTTGTTATCATCATATAGCAGTCGTTGAGCCCTGTCCTAAGCTGTCAGCAGAATAAGAACCTCCAATTCCAATTGAGTTGGAAACCTATACAAATTAGCACTGGTGGAGCACGTTCAGGGTCGCTTCACTTACCAGAAAAGACCTGTCACTAGCAGTGAGCTGTTAATGGACTAAAGCCATATACTGTTGCAGATCTGCAGCTTTAGCAGTGATTACATGTTTCTAATTCAAAGAACTACAAAATTCGACCTCTAAAACAATAAAGTAAGAAAAACATGAAATTTATTGAACGTCTACCACGTGTGACAAAATTTTTTTCAAAAGTTTTACAAATTTTTACAAACTTTTTACAAATGTAAAAATAATTAATGTAGTAATATAATTATATATATATATATATATATATATATATTATATATATTACATATATATATATATATATGTAATTGTTTGCTTGCCGGCAGGTACTTAGTTATGACGAATGTTTTGTTAATGGTTTGAATGTACCGAGTAACCTTTGTAACTAAGTTGCTTTTTGTTATTTACATTTTAATATTGTAAACATTAATGTGGATGACTGTATTGGCTTCATCATGGAACTAATTAAGTGACCAACGTATTAGATATCAAAGCTGTTGTTGTCTAGAATAAATAAAAAAATAGGATTAAGTTTTCTTGTGCAAAACATAGAAGCGTTAAAAGTTTTTAATAAATCCTTCATTTGACATTTACATTATTAAATAATGAAGAATTAACGAATTTCTTATCGTCTCTCATTGAATTGTTAATTAATAATTCTTTGAAATTGTTGACGTGGAGTTCAGGAGCACCAACTGTTTCGTCGGGTTGAATAAAGACTTGACATCTGTCTCGAAACAATAAGGTGAGAACACCTACTCAAAGCTCCATGTTTTAATAATTTTTGGTTGGATTTAAATAAAGACATGGATTTTGCTTAATCTTATTAAGTAATGTAATTAGTTACGCGCGTCACAAGTACCGAACCTGATTCAAACGATCAAAAGTCGAAATTGAAGGTCGTAACACAAGTTTTATTAATTAACTAGCAAACGCTTCGCTTTGGGTAAATTACGCCTTACGCTAAGAAATAAGATCCGCGTTATTTTAAATTAATTTTTAACTCTTTTATTTATGGACGGATTGCAATGAAACAAACTTTAAGTATTATATGATACTTACTGGAATACATTAGTGAAAACTAGAACGAAATCGGTACAGCTGTTTCTGACATGAACGCGAATAAACGCATAGACAAACAGAACAACAGACGAAAATTCTTATAACTATTGTTTTGGGTTTTATTGCATTGATAAAGGCCCGTAGTAATATTTTTCTCATATATCCCTCATGTACACAAATTGATCAGTTATAATTTTACTGTATGTATAGATATAATGGAGATGCGTAATATTTCTATTGAATTTGGAAAGTGTTGTGATTACACTAATGTATAAATCCAAGTTTTATCAATATTTTTAACTAGTTACATTTGTTAATCAGTTTTTATTAACTCCGTATATTAACAAACTCATTCACTTAGTTTGCTCTTAAGTCAACAGGTCTGGCTTCGGTAAATTTTTATACTCAATTACAGCCATTTTTGGTCGCGATTTGGACGCAAAACCTTATCGATTGAGTAGAATTGAAGATAATGAGAAATGACAGACAGACAAGCGAATGATTTTAATGCGAATATACAAAAACAGTAATTAGTATAACTGTACTCATATGTCTCCTAAAGGTTTTAAAAATACAAGTAAGTAAGTACAAGTTCTTTTCCTGAACCTCGAAAGCGTTAACCAGGAGCTGCTTCTAATCTAATCTTTTATTGAAAAAATACATTAAGCGAGTGAAAGAACTTGTTCTGTTAAGGGGTTTTACCCACTCCAAACCCCTACTTAAGGTACCGTTCAAAACGAAGCGATCAGTGGAAACGTTGTGGAGCAAATACAGGTAAAATATATATTATATAACATAAAAGCGAGTTCGTACTTGGAATTCGCTTTTATGTTATACTAGCGACCCGCCCCGGCTTACACCGATATAATTTACCAATCAAGACAATGAGAAGTGCATTTAGCAAAAATTATGTTTAATTTAATATTATATCGCATTCCTCTCCATTCTCACTTTTCTCCCCGTCTCACCGGGTTGGCTGGTAGAGAATGCCAATAGGCATTAAGTCGCCCTTTGTATCCCTTAATAGGTATAAGGTGAATGCAACGAAAAATAAATATATGTTTAAGTTTGTCCCTATCTCCAGTAGTTTAGGCAGTGTGTTGTCTGTCAGTCAGTATGTCGGTTCGATGAGACGGAATTTATTACCTACTCAGTCGAATGTTTCATTTAACGGAATGTCAAACTGAACATCAAATTATTTATTGACATTTACATACAAGGGTACTATCAAATTTGATGGAGGGGTTTTTCGGCAGTCGATTCTTATTTACATAGAAGAGTATATATGTCTGTTTCCACAACAAAAAGTATTAGATGGAGCTCAGACATAATTTGAACGGTTTTTTAAACTAGATATTCCAAAGACTCCGCACGCCAAGGGTTCTGTAACGATAAAATCAAAACTAGATTCGACAACAAAAAATAATGCACAAACCAATCTCAATCCGTTACGATTCATATACTTTGTTTTCCTGCGACGTGTATCCCTAGAGACCTTATTTCCGTATCACCGAAAAGCGAGGATAGAATTATTTCTGGGATTAGACGACCCGACGTTTGCTGTCTCTGATTTCATTTATTTTATGGCAAATTTCAGTGCCGATAACAACAAAACATGAGTAAATTGTATAAATTGTATTGATTACCTTTATTACTGTCCTTTTATTCTGGTAAAATGTATGCACAACCTCAGGTCCTGGGACCTGTTTTGATATCTCTTTAAAGAAATCAATTTATATTAACTGTTGTGTCACAATACATTTTAGATAATATTATGTACGTTAAAATACTCTGATCGTTTTCTTAAGAATAGATATTTTCTCAACATTAATACCGGGAATAAGACTATGAAACTGATTGTTCTTTCATGGGTAGATGTGTAAATATTTATAATAAAATTTATTTATTATTGACGAAAATGCCATACTGTAAATTAAAAACCCACGTCAAAAGCATTCTTATGAAGAAAGGTTTTTTTAAACTAGATGATTACTTTAAAAACAAGATTGTTTGAACATTAGTTTAATATGTAGTCACAAATAGTAGTAAGTGCTTTCTGTAACTGTGAGTTGAAAAAAAAACCCTTGGGAACTTCCTGCCGCTTCTTCTTTTTGGACCACTCATGGGAGGGATATGTTCAAAGGATGACGTAGTTTGACTATCGAAAAGTTTTGTAAAACCAACTTCAAATAAATTTTATTTTATATATTTATTTATTCGTAAGCAAGTAACTTTATTTATTGACTACAAAAAAGGCGGAGGTTCTCTCAGTTATTCCAATCAAGATCAATCAATTTCAATTCAGAACTCCGTCATTTACTTACCGATTTGGAAAATGTCTTTTTTGTTTGAAGTATACTCTAATACATCCCAATTAGTCCTAGTTTGCAGACACGGTACCACCCCAAAGAGTGAAAAATAGAAGATGAAATTTTTTCACCCTTAGGGAATGAACTGGAATTTTGTTTATAATTTCGGTCGGAAGTCGAAGTAAGTTATTTTTGTTAAAATATTTGCGACATTTCAGAAGCAACTAGCGAACTAATAGAGGAGCTAAACGACGTTAAATATGTCACGGCCAACATACTTAGCATGCTCTCCGTTGTCCAGTAGTATGCACCACGAGCGAGAAGGTTGACTCGAACTGGGGCTCACCTCATCTTACTTATTTTATCTTACGCCCAGCAACGCTTCACTTCAGAATCTCTTATTTGTTATTTAACCCGTAAAATGTAAATGAACGCGGCACCGAGACGGAATTCCTATCTTACTAAAATAATTTCTTCTGCAGGTCGTGTTTGTATTTTAATCTTCTCCAAAGTTGACGTTCCTCATGCATTTAACAGTATCAATAACATAATTCTCATCTTTAATTTCCATTAAATTCTGTAAAACCATCCTTGCGTTATAAAAAGGACCACATTCCAAGAAGACAATAACCATAATACCAAGTCACACTTCAGAATAACGACACCGAAATCCCTCATTTACATTGAAATAGGACACTCGTGTATTCCGTTCACGCTCTCGCTGCCAACTTAAGGACACGACCAAACAATACGAACCCGACGAACACTGCAAAATAATTATAACAACGTGTGCTCTTATTTTTCTTCTTCGTGTGGAATTTACGGAATACTTTGTTCTGTCTATGTCATTCCTTGAATTGTTGTATGCTCAAAGAAAAATGTCCTTAACTGATTGAGCAGGTTTTTTTTTTGGGTTTTATAGATCTCGTAGGTAAAAATATATTAGAAATATATAACACTTGGCCTTCTACAGTCTACTACTAAAATAATAAAAATAAACAAGTTAATATTTTAACAACGATCACTGCGTTCACTTCGGAGAAGGTGAATTTCATGGTTACATCATCTATTTTTCACACTTAGGGGTTGTATTTTTCCTCAAATTTAGGTAAGATGAAACAGAAAATAACCTTCTCAAAATAAAATTGAATTTTTCAAATCTGTTAATAAATGACGGAGTTCTGACATAAAATATAGAAAAAAACTGAGAACTTTCTCCAGTCTGAAGCCGGTTCAAAATATATGTATAGTATTATACAATTATTTAGGTACGTTTTACACGGAGCTTCTCTGGGTTTGTTAATTATTTGAAGCCTGAAAAAGTTGTTAAAAGATACACCATACATGTAAAGGTCAGCTGTAATTATCTCACCGTTACCGTTACCGTTACCGTCTTACTAAATTAATCATCAAGCAGTAGTCCGTTACGTAGGCCACATGCATATTAGATTTTAGAAAACCTATGTAGATTTTCTTTCTATGTTTTCTTCGATGTAAATAATTAATAGATTTCTAAAGAGCTCATGGGTGCTCATGGAATTTAAAAGCCTCTTGCTTATCATGATGACATCGTCAGTCAACCCATGAGAATTAATAAATTAATAAATGTTCACACACTCACTCTCCCGCAATAGGATTCCCTGTATTGTAGGTGGATTGAAATAACACAAATATGATATCACAAATACCTATGACATGACCGAAGAACAAATATTCATCTGTCACATCAATGTCTGTCCCGGCTGGATGATGGCGTCGACGAAATAATCCTTCTATTATGCCAAGGCTATTTTATTATGCTATTTAAAGGGCTTATGGACAAGTGTTCTCTATATCTATATCTAATACATGATCTCTAGTTCAGGACAAAATCAGGGGCAATACATTTCGTTTTATTGTCAATATTTATTAATATTTTTGTCAATTGTTATTATAACAGAGAGGCAGTGGTTTAATAGCAAGCTTCTTGAACTGTAATAAAACATTTAAACATAAATAACTAAAAAAAGAAAATGTTCATTGAATACATTTGATTTTGATTTCGATCCAAATTCTGCCATTATAGGCGTATGCCGCACTCACCAACCAATTACACCGAATAGTTTTGTATCATCGAAATCATGTTTTTACATTAGAATAGGCTACTCGCGTGTGCTATTCACACCCGTACTCCGTATCGAATGATATCTATGGTGAGAATATGTAACTGAGAGCCCTTCTATATAACTCAGCTTTAATATTCTTTTACGCGAATTGGATCGAGTCGCTGAAATCAAATGAGAAGAGACAGAAATTTGTATGGAAGATTCGCAACAATCGCGTTTTTTATATTTAGACATAAAACAGCTAAGAGAAGACAGCAAGAATAGAAGAGGATAAGCATTGGTTTAACCTACCGTACCGTTTAAGCTACCGTAAGATATTATACAGATTATACCTTTATAGATTACACCTTCGAAGTTTACTTTAAAAATCTACTAAGCATGCACATGCCACACGCATAAATATGCTAAGTAAAAATATGTGCGGTATTTGAAAGTGAGAAAAGCTTAACTTTATATACGCTGCGAGGATTGTATACATTCCTCTAGACTTTATTCCAAAGAGGCATCCGCCCACGTACGAAGACGATTTAAAACACCACGCTTTGATAATAATTTATTGCTGCCATTTGTTTCCGACGCACTAATTTAGAATACCTATTCTTAAAATCTTTATCTGACTGCTTGGTGTGAATATGGATGTTTTATTCATCGTGAGACCCAGTGAAATTATTCTGAAGTGTTCCGTTGTTAGCAAATTAGAATCACAATGCAAAACAGATAACGTTCTATTGATCACTGAGTCGAAGCAAACCTAACTAAATGTCCTGTTTGTGGTACATTGAGCTAAACAATAAACGAGGCTATGGCACTAGATTTTCCGTTTTGTATGTTACTGAGCTTATGACAGGGAACGCACCTTAATCTCGACAGTACACGTACCAGTGTAACAGCGCGGTGTTAAGGTAGCCTGATTAATTCCCAGGCCCTGTAAGATCCATTATGAAATAGTTTTAAAAGTGTAATCCTTATGAAACCACCCACATCCTTCTACCATCGTTACATGTGGGATGACCTTCCTCTTGTTATGTAGCCTGTCTATTCCTTCGCCGAATATTGCCTCTTCATTAATCTGTACGCTGGTAGTACTCTATCTATCTATTGCATTTTGTAACAATAAGATACATATGTTGAATTGGTGAAAACCCACGAAATTCAGTACCTAATCATTTATATTTCCACTTCAATAAAGTAAACGCTAAATGGAGATCTATCGACGGCAAATCCATCTGTCTTGTATCGTTACTACGATCATAAAAGAAACATCAATCAGAATTTATATATAACAAAAGGAATGAGAACCAACCCAATTCGATTTCGATCATCAACAGTTTGCCATAAGAAATATAATATTTCCGCACCAAAATAGATTACAGTCAGACGAGAATTTTTTCGAAATTAGTGTATCTAATAGCGGCTCCACACTTAATTGGTTGTTTTATTGGCTTAAGCATAATCATTAATATAATTTTTATTAATTAAATTAATGTCCATTCTTCACCCGAGTATACGTCGGATACAATAAGCGCGACAGTTAAGACCTTGATAAATTGCATGTGTATCACAATTTGTAGGGCTCTTACAATGTAAATATTTCACAAGATCACTGTTGGCAACCACCGTTTATTATTTTTCTTTTATTATACGACAAGCTGTCATTAAGAATATATTATTTAAAATATTGTAAAAATGATGGTGTAAAAGATAGTTACAAAATTGACTCCGGACAATACAGTTATCTGTTCAAAATCTTTCTTGTTGCGTTTGTTTTCACTACCTACGAATCCAGCCCTATTCCAATACAGTTCTGCTTAATACATTTTGGTCCTTCGAAACATTTTAATCCTCCTAAACATTTTGGTTCTTCGAAAGGAACAATATTCGTAGTAGTGACACAAAAATAATTCGACGTGTGTACGACGGGACGATTTTTTTTTCTTGTGCCAAATGCCAAGGAAACCCAGCGTGCCACCGAAAGGAAGATCAGGGAAGTAAACCTGCATAAACATTGAAATATAAATATTATATTTAAGAATCCAAATTTTCGCGCTGTGCTGTATTCACACCGTTTTGGATGTCAGAATCAATGTCTGTTATGTCCGTGGAAGCATTACAAGTCAAAGAAGAAAGACTTCGCACCTTATTTAAAAGGTACGACGAATTAAATTTTAAATTGATGGAAGTAGACACCTCGGACGAGGACGATACTGATGTCATGGAAGAAAAATATTTAGTAATACTTTCTAAATTGAAACGATTGTCAAATTCTTTAGCAGACCCACCTACTGGTGTGCAAAAAGTAAAACATCGCTTCTACACAAAGTTGCCGGAAATAGTGATTCCCCCATTCACAGGTAAATACTCTCATTATAAAACGTTTTTTGGCCTATTTGAATCTGTAATTAGTAACAATGATAAGCTACAAAAAATTGAGAAATTTTATTAAGTACTTAAAAAGCTTCCTGACGGTTGAACAACAAACTTTAATCAACAACTTGCACATAGTTGATGATAGTTTTGATGAAGGTCTACATACTAAATAATAGGTACAATAACAAATATAAAATTCGTAACGAACACAAGCATTTCGTTAGTTTTGCAACCAATTGTAAAATAAAATTCTAGCAATATAAGAATGTTTGTGTCTATTATAAAACAACAACTTGCTGCATTACGTAATTTAAAATGCAATGTATCCCAATGGGATCCAATTTTATTGTGTGTGGTGTTACGCAATTTAGACTTTCTTAGTAATAGGAATTTTCAGCTTGTACGTGATACAGAACGTTCTATACAGTCTTATTGACTTTCTAGAAACTCGTGCATTAGTATTGGAAAATACAGAGCATTCTAATCAAGAAACATCACGTAAGGTCGTTTGCGGTTCAGCTGTGACAGAAAAGCCTCCAGCTACGAACCTGATAACCAAGTCTTCGCCTACACGTCTGTTATGTAAGTTGTCACACAAATTATTTTCATCTTCTCAATTTAAATTAATGTCTGCTGATGCTCGCCTTGCGCTAGTCTCTGAACATGGTTTATGCAAAATATGCCTTAATAAGTATTCTAAACCATGCAAATTTCACTTTAAATGTGATATATGTAAGCAAAAGCATAATAAATTATTGCATGAAGACAAAGCTTCTCCAGTCATATTGATGTCCAGCATCTCAACACCCAAGTGCTTCTGCCAACAGTCAAGGTAAAGTTGATTGCGAAGAATGGTACCGAAGTGCATGTTAAAGTAGTAGTAACTTTACTCAAGTACTCAAGTAACTTTTGTTAGTACAGAGCTTGCTAATTTAATGCAATTAGAATCAAAAGTAATGAAGTCCGGTATCATACGTTATGGTAACAATATAAGCAACTTAGACAAATATGTATCATTACAGATTTATTCACTAAACAATGATTTTAATATAAAAGTTTCATGTTTGACAATGGATAAGATATCACCAAAGTTACCTCAAAATAAGGTAGACTTGTCAAACTTTGTATTGCCTCCCAACATCAGCATGTCAGATAAGGAATTTCATATATCGAGCAACATACATTTTATTAGGAGTAGAAATATTTTCCCAGGTGGTGTTACCATGTGAGCCTGATACAATAATTAACTTATCAGCTTCATCAACTGAAGGTAGCCAACGTGTGCTTTCTTCAACAATCCTGAACACTCGGTTTGGCTATGTCATAACAGGTAACATTCTAAGCTTTAACTCTTCACATCAGGTTGTTTCTTATATTGCACTAAATGTGATTCATAATGTAATTAAGTGTCCCAGAAGAGTTTAATGGGAACCCTGTAGATTGCCTTAAAAAAGAAGTATTTTCTCATGAGTAACATAAAGATCAGCAGGAATGCACCTAATTATGTTCATATAAGTGATTATATTCCATCGTTGCCTGAAATATTTGAAGCTAGAGGAATTCCTGAACTTAGACCAGTCTCACGCATAATGTGTAGTATGGTTGGTATGACTTCGAATAACGAGGTATGTCTTGATGTCTTATATATGTAAGTATTCAGATATCTGTAAGATGCAGAGGGTTCTCGCGTATGTGTCGCGTTTTTGTAATAATACTCGCTTAAAGAAAAATCACAAGAAAATTATGTTACTAGTAAATAAAACGATTAATTACGATATTAATGTCAAAATGTGAACAAGAGAAATATATGAAAGTAGATATTCATGCTGTCAAATGTAACAATACCGTTAACAGTAGTTTAAAATCGTTATTTCAATTCATTGATAATAGAGATTTGCTTAGAATTGGTGGTCGTTTACATAATGCCAATATACTTTATTCTCAAAAACACCAGATTATTCTGCTTAAAAAGTCTAGTATTACAGCAGGGCTAAAAAGGAAGCTTTACACGAATCATAATATGATCCTAATTTGATTCTGCTTCAAAATCGTA
>PDGT01000142.1:181603-335970 GCA_003671415.1 Megathymus violae | reverse complement strand
TCAAAATCTAGTTCTGTCATCATTTAATCAAAAGTTTTGGCTTGTTAATGGTTTAATATATTATATGTTAAAATGTATTATATGTTGGAAATTAAAAAATAATGTATATTTCAATTTGTATAAATTGTTAAATTCCAAAGAGCACAGTCGCAGGTACAAGCTTATTCAAGTCACAAAGTTATAAATTTTTATTTTATACCTGTTGTTTGGTGGCCGATGGGAAGCTGCTGTAGAAAGCACCAAGTTTCATCCAAAAGGAGTTGTTCAAAGAGCATTATTAACTTAAGAAGAATTAAATTCTGTATTGTACAGAATAGAATCAGTATTAAATAATTAACTTTAATACTGTTATCTAATTATGGAGATGACTTTTCTTATTTGTTAACTTTAAATACAAGCAATATATTATTATTTAAACAAATATAACATTTAATAAAAAGTTTCGTGTAATAATAATATTAAACTTTACATGCTCGCCAGATGCAGAGGCAAATATAACTTTTATTTTGTTTTATTATAAATTATTATTTGCTTTAGTCATCTAAGTTGTTCAACAATAATTATACTTTTTATATGTAGATCGAAAAATGTAATTTCTATAAGAGAATTTTGGATTTACATTTTTACTTAAGTTTGTAAATTGGGTCATGGCTCTATTTCTCTATAGTTGGCATCATTTGTAACTAAAAATTGTTATTGTAAAATTGATATGCCATATATTTTTGCTGTACAACTGAATTGAAACGAGTTGTATACTTTTTGTGGCCCGCAACATGTTGGCAAACCAACATTTATTATTTTCCTTTTATTATATTACAAGGGGTCGTCATTAAGAATATATGATTTAAAATATCGTAAAAAGGATGGTGTAAAAGATAGTTACAAAATTCCTTGTTGAATATATTTTCACTACCTACGAATCCAGTCCTATTCCAATACAGTTCTGCTTAATACAACTACATAACCATAAAAGTACAAATGTTTTTGTTTAATATTTGTCATCAGGCATTACGAGATTCCACTCTTCAAATCGAAGCAAGAGAAACACGACCGTGACACAATTCTTAGGGAGCGTTTCTAAAGCTGAATGTGAAAGACGAGATGTCATTCAAATGAATATAAAATTATAGTTTATTACGAGTAATGAGATGTGAGTACGACTGTAATAATCCAGACTTCGTTCGAATTGATTACACTTTACACAATAAATAAAATACTTGATTTGGCGAATAAATTAATATATTTCTTATAAAATATCGAAAGTACATCGATAACAATGGCGTATATTTCGCTAGGATATAATTAAAAAATATATATCTTTATCAGTATACATTGACTAACGGAGACAAAACAAGGATGATAATAGTGGACAGACCTAAACTCAATAAACCTGAACTAACTTCTATTTCAAATTACGAAGTAGATCACGACTATGTATACCTCAGGTCCACTATCCCCATCATCGATGGATGTGAATACGAGTTCCGTAACAGATGCGCTATTACGGGGTCCGCCGTGGGTAAGCTTAAATATATATTTGGAAAAACAAGATCATCACAAAAACACCAGTTTAGGTTAGTGACAAGTCTGGATTTTCCCGTTTTCCTGTACGTTGCGGAAACATGGACGATTCGACTTAAAGATCGACATAAAATTGATGGCCTAGAGATATAGTGTTGTAGACGGATACTTAGAGTACCCTGGACTGCACGCCATACCAATATCTTCATCTTAAATGAGCTCAACGAAAAAGACCAATTGTTATCTACTATGCGGATGAAAATATTGAAGTGTTTCGGACATATAATTTGGGATGAAAGCAGGGTCGTGTGGAAGGTAATTGAGGATGAGGTAGGTCACTTATGCTATGCACGTTTACAATTAAAACCATGTGCTGGTTGCGTATTGGTGGTGTGTAAAAGGAGCGGCGTAATGGAAACAGATGACACTAAATATACGTTTATTACACGTGTGTGCACACGGGTTGGTTGCGTATGACTGACTGTCTTTAATTACGATACAAACATATTAAAATATTATTATGCATAAAGTATTGCGGTACATACGGCACAACCACAACTAAACATTCCATAATCCAATGTCGTCGCAACGTAATCAATAGAACTCGATGGAGACGCATTGCGAGAGCTGCAGTGTTCCAGGAAGACGATGATGACCTACAGCTGTCATTGTCATCGTAGAACCATGATCACTCTGTCAAGAGTGTACGACTAAGAAGATACATTGGTTAGTTATTTCATAAGTTGTACCCTAATATTGAATTTAGCTACCACAAGTAACAATACAGCTACGATAGGTATAAACAAATTTAATGATTGATTTCAGAACAATATACTCGTATAGTATAGTAAGCATTTGGCAAATTATATATATTCCTATACAAATATTTCAAATTCGCTGTGAGTCAAGTATATGCTATTAAATTCACTGAATACACTATCTTTTTGCAGCGAATTTTAAAAAATAATTGAGTTTTATTTAAAAAGACAAACTTACCATTCCGCCTTACTCTCACACCATTATCTGAAAAGAGATAAAAGCAGGTTAATAAAAACGTATCAGCTCACGTTGTTAATATGAAAATTTCCTCCCTTACGTGACAGTATTAACGGTTTTCATAATTAACTATATATTACGATCACGTAGAAGATGTATTTGAGGTACAGAATACAGAGCCTGCAGTTCATTATAAGCACGCCGCTAGATAAGGATTGTATATAATAAGTAAACACATCTTCTAAAATCTGTTTAGGCATATATTCAGCTGATAAGTTTTGAGACTAAGGTACGCGAGCATAATGGAGTAACATATTATTAGTATGTAAGAAAAATTTCAAGTCATTATCCTTGGAGTTATAGAAGAGAAAACATTAGTAACAACGTTTACGGAGAATCAGGATCATTATCCGCCAAAGTGAAAGGGTGACAAGATCCCAAAAATGCAGTGCGACCTTCACTTGGGCCGCGAAAACATTGCTGTTACAGAGGAAAACATCGCTAAGGTCTAAAAAAATGTATTGGCAGATCGGTAAATAAAATTTTGATAGAAAGCGAAAGTGTTCGGCATCAGCAAGAAATCGGTTGGAGATATTTTGCATAGCCATACGCACATTAATATGACCAGTGGACGTTGGGTGCGAAAAATCTTCACGCCACTCGACTAGCAGCGCCTTGTTGAAACTTCGCAAGAGGTTTTAGACTCGGCCACGGACAATTTATCATAAGTTTGTAATCGTTACGTGAATGTGAATTAGACATGGATACGGACGGCAGTGTGATCTGGAATCATAACAATTGACAATGGAGTGGATAAAAATACCTATAAAAGGCGCTAAAGAAGTTCAAAGTGGAAAAATCAGAGTCCAACTCAAGGCCACAGGTATTTGAAATTCTTAAAGAGTGTTACTGAATGATTTCATTCCAAAAAAAATTCAATTAAAACCACTTAGTGCGCTGGGTTTAAAAAAAAAAACATGGAGTTGTCCTGAATAAAAAAGAGACAAAGTGAACAAAAAAGTTTTATTTTTGAAAGACTGCGTCAATTCCCACAGTCTAAACCTAGTGCCCAGAGAAATTTGGAAAAGTTACGAGTACGAAGATTTTGGAATAGTGAAGAAATGAAAGTAGCTGTACAAGAGTATTCTCAAGGTAAAGATTCCTCTTATTCAAGGCTTTTATAAGACAGGTGAAAGCTTTTCAGTCGCTGGCAGAAATATAGGCATGACTACGTTATGTACCACTCAGTACCTAATCATTACGAACCGAAGTGACATAATCACAATCCGGCTAGGAAGCCTGACGGACTTTTTGAGTATTTGTGTCAGTGGTAAGTGGTCGGTATAATCCCATAATTTGGAGGGCACACTAAGTCTACCCCGGTCGTTAGCATTGGAAGTAATCGATACGTCTTACTAACATATCTAAAGCATTCGGGTGGCGGAATATCAGTAACTTGTTTATGAAACCACATTGGAGCAGCTCGACGAAGAATGCTCCAGAATTCATGAATCACGAGGAGATATCCGTGGCTTACAGTGGATCGATAAATGATTCAACCATGCCACAACGTTATAACGTTGTAGAAATGCCTTGGTTTGAAGTCAGTACCAATTTACTTTACATTAATCCGAAGATTTTGTTAAGTCTTATGCGGCTAACCAAAAATTAGGTAATGTGGTGCTAATAAACTGATGATTATGTCCGTTGGTATATACTTTTATTTCTAAGAGTTACATTTTTTGTGGCAGGGAAGCTGGTATTGCGCTTATTTAAAAGTTGTCATATCTATAAACATTGTACTTCTATTATTTTGCATAGTAGATTGTTGCAACTACAAACTATAGTAACAGTAAACTTTTCTGTAATGACACACATAAGAGACGTATTCCACACGTCTTGCTTATTTACTAATACGAGTAAAGTGTCGTACGAACTATTCAACCCCAGAGAATTGCTTGAAAATATGTTATAGTATATACCCTAGAATATTTTTCAGTTGAAGGGATTTATCCAGCAACGGAATTGTGTACACACGTAAGTTCACACTGCTAAAGACCATAATATTAAAAAAATATTGAAACTTATGCCCTCGTAAGAGTCAACAAGCCATTCTGTTTCTCTAAGTTTCTCGTTAGCCGGTCTAGTAACCACGACCCTAATTGCTGAGCATCAAAGTTTGTTATTGGTTACCTTAAACAGATGGATAAAAAGTTTCTTATACGTAGACATACCCTTGGTTCACTGAATTTTTCTAAGTGTCCTTTGTTCACCTTTGATACAAATCTCGATCATTATTCTAAGCGTGTCCTGTCTATTTCAATATATGAAAATATTAATATTAACTTGGTAGCATGTTAATATATTTCGATACATATTATTATATTATGATGAACCTTATGAATATCAGTTATATTGGTAAAAGTAAATAAATTTTACTATAGCAAACATTTAAGTTTTGCGGAACAGTAAAAATGTACGGTATTTAAAATCGTCGTTTTAAACTTTATATAGAAAAATCGACTTCCACAGACTCTGAATTTTCAAAACATGTTTGAATTTATTCAAAAATTTTTAAATTGGTCTGTGCGAAAGCTAAATCGATTTACATTGCAAATAAAATTAAGACCTCTGCAAACAAAATGAAAAATACCTGGGACATTATTCATAAGGAAATGGGTAAAGTAAAATTAAATGATCATAGATTAGCATTAAATGTCAATAACGAGAATGTCACCTCCGGTGACGCAATTGCTGTCGCATTTGAGGATTACTCGAAAATACCGCATAAAATTACAAAAAACTTAAATGCGAACCCTCAGCTTGTCATAGCTATTATGGAATCATGTGTTAAGAATTGCCCCAATTCATTTAGCTTTAAAACATCACTTGTGATACAATAATAAAACCATTCAAATCTATCAATATTAAAAAACAAGTGATCTCTGGGATCTTTCCACAGTTATAATTAAACCAATAAGTTATTCCGTTGCGCCACATTTAAGTAAATATTATTTTTAATAAATGTATTGAAAATGGTAGCTTCCCTAATCTAATCAAGCATGGTAAAATAATTCCTCTTTTTAAATCTGGAGATAAAAGCCACCTCACTAATTTTAGACACATTTCCATCTTACCAGATTTAAACATTGCTTTCGTAAGGATAAGCATAAATAAAAAATGTTATTTTCACTATGCTGAATCAGATGTGAATACATAAATGACTAAACAAAATACGCCGCACTTTATCTAGTAATTACTAGGATTACTAATACTACTACTATGACTATTACTAGGATGTAGTTCAAAATAGATTTCTTAAACACCTGGAGCGAAATTTTTATGGTGTATGAAAATTTGTTTTGAGTATGAAGTCCACACTCTGAAATGGTGTTAGAAATATTACTTAAGGAAATATTAAGACTGAACATCAGCAAGGTTACCTACTACAAGTTTACTGCTGTAAACTATTTTGATTGTTGTAAATTCTTTCTAATGTATTTAAACAGTCAATCAAAAACGTTAACTTCTTGATGATTAATGAATATAATTGTTTTAATCTATACAGAAAATTCTGTCACGCTCCGAATAGTGTTATAGCTACAAAAAGAATAGGATAATATTATGTAATTTGCTGCTTTTGAAGTCAGTTAGACATGAAGACAATTCCAAAGTAAATTAACACCTTGTTGTGATGAGACAAATTACTGACGCAGAAGCAATTTTACTGTTCATAAAGTATGACCTACATTCGCAGCGAAATCCAAACCATAAGCGATTACATTGCCTCCGAGATTCGGCTGCGATAAGATCTTGTTCTTGATTTAATTACTCTTCTCTGTAGATTCAGTACAGAGCAGATATGTTTCGAGCTGACTTTGTAACATTTAATATAAACGGGATGAATATTCTGAAATCAACGTAAAGGAAAGAACTCTGCGAATTTAATAAAGCGAGTCCAAACAGCGATGAAAATCCGCGTGTTCCACAGTGATAAGATGCGTAAAACTCAGATAGACAATACGGTGATTCAAACATTAAGGTGACGCAGAGCAAAATTTCGTATAAAATGAAAGACAAATATTAACAATACAACAAATTGAACTGAAAAATCATAAGACGAGGATATTCTCAGAACTTGATTGTCTTATATACCTATATCATTTCTGAGTTAAAAAGATACATATTGTGAAATATTAAGAAAAAAGTATGATGGTAACTAAAATAAAACTATAGAATAAAAAAATAAACTTTTAGTTTCGTCATAACAACACACATCAACACACCACTGTTAAACTTGAGTTCTATGTGCTGTTGACAAAATATATAAGAACATTAAAAGTGATTATAATAATAATTCTTGTGGAAATTTCACACACGTGAGTATTGCATAGAAACACAAAATTTTGCCATGGTGCTATTTGTAATGTAATGTTTTCATGTAATAATTATGAGCATCATAAATAAATTAATATTTACACAGCTATAAAAGCAAAGAATATCATAATATGTTTATATGTTATGAAATTATGTTTTGACATTAATTTTGGTTGAAGGAAAAATTTACTTATAGATACATTCTAACAATCTATGCATGTAATAAAATTGTAACTGATCGATTTCTGTATATCTATACTAATATTATAAATGTGAAAGTAACTCTGTCTGCTGTTGGTCAATCACGCTTAAATCACTGTACCGATTTAAACGAAATTTGGTACAGAGATTAACTAGACCATGAGAAAGGACATAGGCTACTTTTTATTGCAAAAAAAGGGGTTGAAATAGGGGATGAAAGTTTGTATCGAAGTTCGTCAGAAGTTAAAGTCATGGCAATTGGTGGTAAGCACTTTGGTTAAATACTAATTAACATGTATTACAGGATTTTGAAAAATTTCAACCCTTAGTAGTCGAAAAAGGGGATGAAAGTTTGTATCGCTACTTGGTTAAAATTTAATTTGCGTAAATACTATTAAAATAAAATAAAGATTTACGTGTTTTTCCATTTTTTGATATTTATCTCCAAAGGGTGTAAAAGATTGGATGAAAGTTTTCTAACAAACGCATGCCGAATCGAAACTGCTACACTTAGAAATTTGAAATTTCGGCTGTAGATTTCTTTTGTAACGTTAACATCAAATAAAACAGGAAACGTCAAATATGAAAACAGGTAGTAAGAAACAACGGGAAAAAAACTCTTAGTAGTAGAAATAGGGGATGAAAGTTTGTATGGTGACTTAGTTAAAACTTAATTGTGTAAAACTTTATATAAATATCTACAGACCAGGGATCTTATGGAGCTCCATAACCGTAACCCAAACTATCAGATATCCGAAATATATCCGTAACCGTAATCGAATCCGATAAAAAAAAATTCGGATAATTTCGGATAGCGGCAGTCTAAATAAAATACGTTATGACAGATTTTCGCCGGCCGAGCCGATTATACTTGCCGCGTCGTTAACAGTCTTAGACAGGTTTCATTATTTTATTTTTTAGGCTATTGCTTTTTCTGTGACTGTAATACTGCATTTTAACTAGAAATAAAGTCAAACTGTTACTGTTGTGTGTTTTCTGTTACTGTTCTGTTGTTTTTTTTTCCAAGTTGTAAATTATCTAATATCCGTAACTGAAACTAACCGAAACAATCGGATAATCCTACTAATATTAGAAATGCGAAAGTTTGTGAGGATGGATGAATGTATGTTTGTTACTCTTTCAGGGAAAAACTACTGATCGGATTTAGATGAAACTTTACAGTAATATAGCTTATACATTACACTTGGGCTACAAATTATAAACATTTTGTGTAATTTGGCCATAATATAATCATAAATATCAATGAAGTCGTAAAAAATTCTACTCTCTGAGAGCTATCCCGGGGTGCGCTGCGTAAACCTTTGGAGTAACACGAAGATAATGTATCGTAGGATTGTTTGTCTTAAATAGTTCTGAATAAAAGTCTGTAACAACATATATGTACCTTTTAACTGGAAGCCACTATATCCAAATTAATGAGCCATAAATACATTAAAATTGGATACTTTTTTTACAATGCAAATTTTACATTAATGTATACATATATAAATTGATACATTTGTCGCTTTTAGTATTTGATGTAGATCAATTTTGTCTTTTACATAAATTAATTTGGAGGAATAGTTTAAAAGTTATCACGATAAGATTGACCTGAATGGAGCGCCATTAAGAGTCTACTATACTCGTAAGTCGGCGCTGGACGCAAAGCGCGACATCATTGACGGTTGCGCTTATTTTGCGGTTTTTTAGCTAATTCGATTCTCGAAGCGATTTATTACTTAGTACAGTACAGTACAGTTACTTTGTGTGACAGAGCAAATTCCACGCAGGCGAAGCCGCGGGCAAAAGCTAGTTAAGTATATATGTATGTGAAAAACTATTATAAGAACCCTTTATTAACGCGATAGAACGCAAAAAAAAGTTGTTAGAATTTTTGACTGTTTGTCTGTTTGTGCTAATTTTAGAAACGGCTTATCCGATTTCGTTATGGTTTTCACTAATGTATTGCAGTAAGCGTCACTTATGTAATATTTAAAGTTCGTTTCATTTCAATCCGTCCATAAACAAAAAACTTATGAATTAATATATGTATTTTTAATTGACAGAAGGGAAAAAACTCAGTCCTGAAATAATTAAGGTGCTAAATTTAAGCGTAAGGTAGTTTTTTTTTGAAGCAAAGCGAGGGCATTTGCTAATAAATAAAATAAAAGTATTCCCTGAAGGGATAACATTGTGTAACGATGTATTAAAACCCCAAATTGTTCAATATATTCCATATTGTATGCTATTGTAATAATTTATAAGTATAATGAAGTAGACTCCTCGTAGTAGAATACGTTGGCAGAGCCTACCTGTAAATAGATAAAAAAAGCAAAGGTTAGTTAATCAACTTATTAATAAAGTAACAACACAATTAAAAAAATATATTTTGCACCTACAACAACGCAACAACACTGGGTGAGAGGTGCGTAAATATTTGAAAACTTTAACTGTTAAATGTCCCATGACTCGAGAACAAACATTTAGCTGTCATATAAACGTCTGCCCAGGCCGGGAATCGAACCCAGGACCCCTCGCTCAGCAGGCAGATTCACTACCAACTGGGCTATGGGGTCATCAAGGTCATTTAAGCTTTCTGTCAAAAGGACGGTATCATCTGCATAACGAATGTCCTGTATCACTTTACCATTTACCCGAATGCCCATATCAAGATCTTCGAAAGTTACAGGTACTAAAGTTATATAAAGTTATATTGAAGTTATACGTTAAATAGACAGAGTGAAAGTATACAACCTTTTCTCACTCCCTTTTCTATTTTAACCTCTTTAGTCAATTTATTATTAATTTTTATCCTTGCTTTGTGTTTCCAATATAAGTACTTTTATTTATTCATTTATAACGTCAAAGTCCTTTTATCTATTCCAATTTATTTTAAAGTCGTTATTAATCGATCGTGTTTGACATTATCAAATGCTTCCTCAAAATCTATATAAACATTCATTCTAACATTTATGCAACACTGAACTAATACTTGGATTGCTACCAGAGCATTTCTAGTGCCGAACCCCGCTCTGAATCCAAACTGTGTTTCCCTATATATTCCTCAGTTTTTTTGTAAATTCTGTTTTGAATAATTACCAAGAATATTTTCAAAAAATGGCTCATGGTACTGGTCATTCTATGTACTTCGCAGTATTTAGCATTAGATAATTTTATTAGTGCTTAATTATTTTCGAGTAAACTGTACATATTCTCATGTAATAATCTCATAGGATGTAATCCTTCATCTTTTGGACAGTTTCAGGTTTCGAATATCGAACGGCAAACATAAAATACTTTATTTTATAGCATTAGGCGTGACAACTTATTGTTGTCAAATTTGTATCAATCTCTTACTTTATACAAATTGGCTAAAGTTCGGTATAGTGGTCTGTCTAACCTTTCTAGATCTTTAATAATGTGTAAAATTCCAACGCTCATAAATATCAATAAATTACTAAGGTTGTTTATCAAGGACAGTTTAATGCGCAGGACACACCCCGGCCTCCGAAAATGAGGTTGAATGGACGTGGACAAGAAATTCTCTCTTTACTTAATTAATGTTGTTGACAAGTATCTATACAAAAATATAGCGTGTTTTTATTTCAGATAATATTAAGTCTGTATAGTTGATAGTATCAGGCGTTACATTGCGGAAATTCATTGTAATTAAATATATACATACTATACATGTATAGAAGTATATACCATCTTGCATTATGCTTGCGGATTGTTGGTTTTGTGTTTAATTTTGTGGTGAAGAGTAATGTCATGGCGATTGTGATGCCTACGTTTCATGAAACCAAATCTAGTGTCGAAGTTTTCAGACCGCCCGAGCGTTAGTTAGCGAATTTAGTAACGTGGGGCGTGGTTACTAACTTCGCTTTTAACATTACTTTGTCATTCACTTACGATTTAAACTATTTCTTCGCCGATGTTCGCTTAAAAGTGTATTATCAAATATTATCCAAATTGTAATTAATTGTTAATCGATTAAAGTGATCGTTCGAAATCATGATGAAATATTACTTCGGTGAGTTTCCATCTTTTCGTTGTGAACGTCCCCCCGGTACGGACGACGTGTTTTGCTTCATCATTATAATGCGTACCGCGAGGGATTGGAACGGTCTGTCCAAATCGGTGTCCCCAACACGTTACAATGAATGACTTTAAAGCAAGAGTGAATAGCCTTTTATAAAGTATTGCTATTAATCATCTAAGACTACATCGGCCATTATCATCAGGTGGAATTATAGTCAAGCACTGATTTATAAATAAGTGAAAAAAAGAACTTTAAATTCAAAGTATTTCGTACAAAGAGTGCGTTTAAATTTAGTGAATAAATTTTGACTATGTTTAGGTACTTATTGTCTAAACCATTAATAGAATTGTATGCAAAACTATATATTTCTAACGTGGCTTAAATAATATGTACCTACGTACCTAGTTTACTTGTGTCAAAAGCAACGGTATCTAGTAAACGAAATACGTAGTGTGTGGAGGAAAAAGGTTACCTCACAAGTACCAACCGCGTATGAATGGAAAGATCCAATGAAGACGCGGCAAGAGCATTTAAGAGTACATTTTGATACTTTTCTAAAGTGACAGACACAAAGTGACAGGGCAAATTTATAATGACGTGACGTGGTGACATACGAACTGACGAGACATTTTCTTTGATACCTTCAGTGAAGCGGCAAGTTACGAGTCACATAACGTGTATTTTTGTGAAAATTATTGGATCGCTTACGTATAGCAAATGCCGTCATGTCGTCAAATTTTTTAAAACATTATAAGTGGTTATAAGTAAATTACATCCATACAAATGAAACCTGACATACTTAGCTTACATGTGAGAACAAATATATCTCTCATATACAAGTAAATGGTCAGGAATACAACCATAAACGCCACACTGATAAATAATGTGAGTATCGAGTGCCGCATTTTGCTCGTCTTTATTATATGGCGTTGTTCAATAAAATGAAGTAAATCCGCCGATACCCTCCGTGAATGTATTCAAGACGTATTTTGCCATTTTTTAAACCCGATATCGCTGAGTACACACCTTGCATAGCTGTTTGAACCAGTGATCCGTATTCTGAGATATGGCCTTTTAAAGGGTCATAAATCGTGATCCACATCGTCGGGGCCCGATGTTTTCAACGAAAATTGATTGATTCAGGACTAGAGTTTATTTTGCCATCAAAGTATGCAGATTACGAACTCGTTCTGTTTTGTACCTTTAGTTTTGTACCTTAAAAGTTTTATAATATTAAAATAATTGTCCGTACTTATAATACTCTCTTCTCCTAATTAAAATAAGGTTTTATATCTTTATATGCGTTTTAGGCTAAGTTAATTAAATAATAATAAACGATTAACGGACAAGATCAGTTTGGGTTTGATCGCTCCCGTCACCCCGAAACCTTGGTTACAAGTGAATATAACATTATTTTCTGAACATATGGTTGTGGTAAAAAACATAATATATGACATTTTGTCTTATATTACATGCAAATCATTTTATAATAAAGTATTTTGTCTACAAGGTGATTCCATTTTTATTTCTTTCCCTTATAGCCACTGACTTAGTTTTTCGGTAGGTAATATCGAACCACAGAGATTTTAACAAAAATCTGTCTTCTAGCCGAGCTATTACTATTACCGAAAGTTATCGAACAAATTAGGCGTTGGACGGCAGACTTTTAGTGAAATGATACGAAACTATATTCGGTCCGGGACGCAAGCTTCGAGTTACATTACTTTTTGGACAGAAAATATCCTATTATTATGTTATTTATAGTTTCTTTTTGCACATGACACCGCCAAAAAAGTAAGTTCATCGTCTATCAAAAATCAATGAACAAAAAATATTAAAATATTTTTATAATTTCGGGTAATCATAACAATTCTATTTTAGATTAGATTAGATTAGATAGAGAATTAGATGACGGTACAAAGAAACTATAATTTTAATTTAATTACCATTCTAAGGACCCTAAAACAGGATCAAAATGATCAATTTTTTTTTGATATGTGACTAATTTATCTGAATTTAACGTGGCATAACGGAGTAAATTATCTTTGGTAATACGGCATTTCAATATAATAATATATATCTTAGGATTTAAAGAGCAGTAAATTTAAAAAAAATATTTACTTCCACAGAATTACAATTTTCAATAAGTATTTGGTATCAAACAAAATCACGATTAGATAATTACTCAGACAGTGTCCTCGTGTTCTTGATTCAAATTGACAAAATGACAGGCATCGCTCGTCCTTATATTGGATTAAATCTGCGTTAATCCAAGTATTGACAACTTTTTATTTATATAGGCCAAAAATCCTGTCTGTGCCAAAATTCAGCTATCTAGGTTTGGAAAAAGTGCTAGTTCTGTTTTGATAGACAGTAAGCAAACGAGTGTGAAATTAGTATATCTTTGGTTCTCATATAATTTCGAAAATATTTTAGCTATTCATTCAAAGTCTATGATTTCCGTGAGAACACTAAACATAGATACGATAAAAATATGTCGAAAAACTTCCAAGAAGTCGTTGAGGCAGTGTTTGTTTTGCGCTCGGGATCACCTTCAAATGAGGGATGTAGAAGTCGTATCGTTTACATTCAGCGTTTGAATCGCGTTGTCATAATATCGTCGTTTTTCAACCGACTGATTATCCGTACGTCCCCATTACTCCAACTGAAGTAGGACGACTGGGCGCGTCAACTAATGCTGCCCTTATCGACTAAAATATGCCACGTTCATCACGACGTCTACCTTGAATATTTCGGTAACAAGTTTAAGCATAGGTTCCTAAAATTAATGCTTATTAGAAACAATCGATTCAGAAAAAGTTATAGGCATAATATATTGTGTTGCCTTATTGATCTTAAGTGACCGGCCGACTTAAGCAGATTAGTGTGTGGTCCGTAATGAGTAATGATTACTTGTAATTATTATTATTGTTATCGTGGACCCAAATATTTACCGTTAGATAACAGTCGTTAAGCTACATCGGGATGTAACATACGTTACATCAAACAGCATTGGGGCAGCGTGGTGTACTACGTTCCAAATTCTCAAAGGGTAAAGTAAAATATTTGAATTTCACTTGACTTTAGAATGCCGCTCGTCTGCGGTAACCACATACATATTAAATAACATATTATTATTGCCAACAACGCCTACCCACAACTAATTTACCCTAATTTGTCAAATTGTCACCATCAATCATTAACTCAAAAAATCTAATGGACTAGGTACGTATTTCTTTTTTAGTTATTATACAACAATGCTTAAATACCCACTGAATCACGTAATATAACGAATTACAAATTATACAGTGATTAAGTATATTTTGACGTGTAATATTAAGTGGTATTTAGGATTTTTTATGTAACTATTCTAAAAACGAGCACACGAGCCAGACTTTAGTAACACCAAAGGCATCACCGAAGTATTGCCGACCGGAAAGCAAGCGGGCGACCCGCATTATTGGTCGGAGTAGTTTCATAAATGTGTAACGGAAGCTTCATAATTATACGAGTATGACTTGCGTTCTACCTACGCTACGGCTACATACGAATACGTACGAACGGATAGGTACACCCAGTTAAAACTGTTGTTTGGAATCCTTCGGTTACGTAGGATGTAAAAAAGATTTCACAATTATTTTGGAAGTCACAATAACTTTTCCTTTTGGTTAAATAACGTTTTGGAAGTATCGACTTTACGTTTATGTTCTTTGTTACTTTTGGGGCAGTATGGGTCATAATGATGACTCCAACTTCTTGTTAAATGCTTTCAGTCTACATTCTCCTATCTTCTCTTGTGTGTTGCTGTTATACTACAAGAAATTAATTTTATTCGTATTCAAAGTCGTAAGAATGTTTTTACACTATCAAGCTGTTTATTGTGCACAATTTTTTATTGGAGAGCCAGTTCATTCTTTCTTACCTTCTCATTTTCTGGCCGACAACGCATCAGTGATAGGTTTTGCTGATGTCCATGGGCGACTGTGACCACTTACCATCAGGTGGTTCGTCTGCTCGTTTGTCGGCTAATAACATAAAAAGAAAAATTATAGGCACGCGTTCACTGCCAAGCGTTTGTCATTTTTGCTTGAGCTAATTTTTAACATAGTAATTCATCTAATTTTAGCTAAGTATTTACTGCTTTTCAAATAAGTAACACTTATTATTATATAACAGCGAAAGGTATTCGTTCTTCAACAAAACATGGTAAGATTAATATTATATATTATTTACTTACTGACACACTCATTTGTTCATCTAGCGATGTTTTCATATTGATTATTAACAAAGCAATATTGGGAATTAAAAAAATCCTGGCTGGTAATATTCAAACAATTTTCAAAGAAGCCAGGTTGGTATTTGGTAAAAGCTCCATTTTTTAAACGTTCCCTTTATCACTCAGTTCCTGGGAAAGGGATTTATTCAACCGAATCGTTTCACTAAACGGAACTGACACTGAAAATTTTTTATTGAGATTTTCATACAAAAATACCATTAAAATTTCTTACTTTCTTCCGGTGATGAGATTCCCAGAATATTCTATACAAATCATGTTCGGATGATTACGAATACAAATAAAAAAATAAGCCAAATGTCGAGCTATTCTAAAGTTCTATCTTTGTAACATGAAGATATGAATTTAAAAACCATAATTGTGATAGCGCAGTATACGTATGCTATTTTACATTTAAGATATGAATGCACGCTGGCCAAGTGTGGATTGACAGCCTTCGCAGGCTTTTGAGAACATCATACAGAATTTCCTCAAGATATTTTCCGTCAACAAAGCAAATGATAATAAATTATTTATTTCGTTTAATTCTTAAGATCCATCGTATAGTTTCAGACACACAGACAAATGAGTGATTTTAAAAGTGTTCCTTTTGTCAAAACCTTCTTATAAAAATTATATTTTAATATAACTCTATTGAATGTCACTCACATAGTATCGAATCCTCCCTCGATAAATATTTATAGAGTCATATTGAAATTTTGTTCGGCCGGAGGGCGTGTGGCCTCAGGTTTGCAATATAAGCAGGTAATATATCTAAAAACGGAATCTCTGTGGAAATGGCGTATGATCGATGCGTTTCAGTAGAAAAAGATGTTGATATTTCCGTTACTTTTCAATGTTTATTTTGAAAGGAATGTTAAAGGAATAGATATGTTATATGTTTAAGCCTTTACAATTTTTTGATTTTTAGTAATAATTTGTATTTCTTCATTTAAAAAAACTTTTATTTTTAATTTTTTTGTTTAAATATAGTAAAATGATATGTACGATATGTTATATATGTAGGTGGAGCACATTGTGAACCTGATTTTCAGCACAGAATCTGTCCAAGTCTATCATCAGTTCAGCATTACGAGGTGTTGACTCCTAGACGCACAACCTTCAAACATGTATTGATTTTGAAATGTTATTGGTACCAATATCAAATTTAATAACTCAAGAAATGGTTGGTTAATCTAATCCGTTGAGGAGTTGCAATTTTTATCTAAATAAAAATCAGGTAAATCAGTTAGGTGATAATACTGAGGTTAGCGACAGTACCTACTTAATAGTGTTTTGGGCAGATGTCGCTCTAAAACTCAGGTACCTACGCGACCTGCCGTCTAAACCATCCCGTTACATGATAATATTCTGTAATACTGTACTTACTACGTACACATATTCAATTAAAAAGAAAGGTAAAAACTGAAAATTGAAAAAAGAAAAGAAAAAACTGAATCACAGATTTAGTTAAAATCATATAGGGTTATTTCACTTTTTTAATTTATCAATGAAAGTGATATGACGGGATTGAACCTAGAGTATTTACGACTATCTACTGTGTATTTGACTTATCACTGACTTCATGTATTTCAGTTTTACATTAAACAGTTCGTTTAATCTATTCTTATTATTAAAATATCCATTACCCCATAGCTATAGCTAAATTAACTTTTCATATTATTGCCACTTAATTTAAATAATCTGTTAAATTCGTCATGAATATCTTTAATAGAGCGTTAGAAAGATTTACAAGATAAATTATGTTTAAGGTAAACATCTTAAGAGATTGTTGGGAAAATCTTTCTTAAAAAGTAATGTTTATTTTTGCTCCGCATTTTTAAAATAAGGCGCTTATAAATCGAAATTCCGTATGTATATTTAAGCCGAGGGCGATATCCTGGAAAATAAGACTGTTGGCGGAGAGGCGATATGCCTTAATTAAAACAGTACTTTCAATATTATCACGACACGACATGTGCACTGAACAACCGCTGTCGGTCGAATGACCTGTTGTCATGTTGTGCGTGCGTTGTATTGCTAATATCTCAGATGTCTATGGTGAGGGTTTAACCGTCCCACCTGCTGCTTACCGAGATAGAGGGTGATGCCGACGTATAATATATTATATTATACCCAGTAGCAAATAGGTAGGGAATGAGACAGTACACTGGATAAAACTAACTCAGGAATGAAGTTGAGTCCCATGTGTATATTTAACCTAAAATAAGACCAGACCAGAACTCAGGAGCATCAGAATTAGAATCACTAGGTACGAAGATGAAGTGAATTCACATATATCCTTATTACTCATAATAGACAGGTACGTCATATAATATCTCCGTGATTTAGTGTACTATTAAGTATAAACTTTCGTTATCAGTAAAATTATAATTAATTTACTTGTACAAATTGTTGTGTTTCACTCACTCCTGCAGCTTTATGTGTATTCTATCCCAGAGGTAATATGAGAGACAACAAGAATATCGCTTAGTGCCGCAATCGAATTCGGGCGAACGACCGACGGTAAATAAACGGAGACGAGAACGCCCATCTTTAGACAATCTCGTTCGGCTTGATTTCGTGTATTTACAATGATCAGTATAATAAATACTTTGGGTGCACCAATTCAATAAATCATTCAAATTACCCGAATACAGACTAACAAGCAAGTGATGTTGTAATGAATTCCTCATCATTCACGCCCCGCCGGCCGCCACAGGTGATTTAATTTGTACAGAGAATTTGTTTTGTGTAAGTAGATACAAAAATGACCGAAAGGGTTTTATGTTTCACTACGTAAGCTGACTTTCTTTTTAGTCATCATGTAAAAATTTAATTTACATATATACAGTTTTTGATTATATCAAACTCTTCACAAGAACTTTTTAGACAAGTACGCGCATTTTATTTTTATCTTTAAATAAAAACCTACCTGTTTGGCAGAGAAGCCTCGTAAGGTTTAACGTATTCATGTTAGAGAACCACTTCGTTACTTTAAATTATTATTTACTTAAGTGTAAACTGCACCTATTTGAATGTACGTTTCAATAGTAGGAATAGTAATACTGGTGATATTTATGTAGAATAAATAAATGTATTTGATCATAATATTGATCAAGAAGCAACTATCAAATTACTTATAATTAAAGCCAAGGTGGTTTAGGTATTTGAGATGACCACTAAATAAAAAGTCATGTACTATTTGGCTATTTTGTAGAAAAAATCAACTAACTGTTATTCTACTATCTTGGAACCAAAAAATTATTTCGTGTTTATGAAATAAATTTTTCTCTAAGTCGTATTGTATGCAAAAGCAAAAATATACTTGCATAGAATCTTTTATAACGTGCATCGAAGAATCCACAGAGAAATTCAACGTATTCGCAATATTCGAATAACCTTGCATCTCAGTAGTGCCCTTGTAATTCTGAGTAACTTTGATATGTGCATATTTTTTAATTTATCATTGTAAGAACAATATAATATATATTATGCAAAACTGCTGGCGAGGCTGCTGGCTGCTGGCGGCAAAATCTTTTACAACAAATATTTATTTTCTATGACACTTACAGCATATGAAAATAATTATTCCAATTGTTATTATTATCATTATCATTGTCGCTATCAGAAAATTGTCCAGTGGTCAATTGTAAGTAAGTACAGAAAATTAAAGCTATTGATAAAAGCGTGGGACGATATATATTTACAGAGGTAAGTCTCTTTGTCTGTCTATTATCACCACGCCTAAACAACTGATAGTAGAACGAAAGTTCGCTGGCTTAGCTAGAGTGAACATCAAGGGTCTTGTCTTTTCCAGGTAACAAATTTCCTACCCGTGGATTAAGAAATATAATAACTGTATTTTGTTTGCACAAAGGTGACTTAAAGTAAGTTCAGGAATAGAATTGATTTCCTAAAACGTAGAAATCTTTTACCAACAACTTTATAAATTTCCATACGTGATGAAAAATGGGGATTACTTCTCAGTGATTCGGGATACTCTTGGTTACTTACTCTCTCCATACTCTTGTCTCTTTCGATTACCTTAACCTCCATTACCCACTGGCCCGTATTCATATTCCAAATTTTAACAGGAACATTCTACATATATGTGATTTATTTATTACTTACTAGCAGTGACCTCAACTAATGATGACCGATGATCCGAACGAGTACGCGTTTGTGAACAAAATGGGGCACTTAAGATCAACGTAACTATGTTTGTTTCAAGTACACGTTATCATAGCTATTACAATTGAAAGCAATCATGAGCTCAGTTTAATGTCGGGTGTAAAATTTCTTACTTTCGGAACTTGTTTGAAAACAGTTATGCACATATTCACGTCAGTTACTAGGTATTTGAAAAGTAAAGTAAATATTCGGAACGATTGAATTTATTATCGAGTTACATATAATTAGATTATAGCCTATCTTATTCCTGGTAAAACTGAATTAAGCTTTTCTTTCTAGTAAAACATTGAATCCCACGGCGCGACTGTCTTTCTTTCTCATAGCTTTCTCAGTTTTGCATTAATATTTTAATACGTTTTTAAGCAAAAACATTTGCTGGAAGTTCTGAACAAGTCTTAACAGACGGACAATATTTCGAATCTTTGATTATAAGCCCCTTATAACAATTATAAAACTCATTAGAGTCGGCAACAGTATTCTTAATGAATTAGGGATAGGTGCTTTAAGAGACTTTATTCTTTAACAGGTGAAATATGAATGTGAATAAATAAAACTGCCACTATGGATCTTTATGTTCAAGGTCATAAGTACATTGCTTAAAATATCTTTAAAATTTGGCAACATTTAACAACAGTATCAGGATAAATTTGGTGCTTACTAGCATCGAATGCGATTTCGAGCACGGAGTACCTGGGTCGAACCTATTTCTAATATATACATAAGTCATTTGCGTATTAAAAATTAAGATGATGGTAAGTAGTCATCGTCGTTCACAGATTTCAGTAACACCCAAGGATTACCCAAGTGTTTAAACATGTATAGAACATTTTACGGTCGATTGTGAGTTGCGTTGGTGAAGAAAAACATTGTAAAAAACCTGTGCAATTGAGTTCTTTAAGTAATGTTCGTAAAAATGTGTGAAGTCTGCCAATATTTGTGGTGTTTACTAGTCATTGGAAAATTTAAATTCTTTTCTAAACACATATAATATACAGAAACTAAAACGTCATTGTACTACTTCCAATAACAATGCCTTTTCTAGTATCAAGCACTGAGATTGTATTCCTAAGCGCCAAGCGAAACTTTACCTTGTTCCGCTAAAAGCTTAGACAGCTGCTTAAAAAGCGATGCGAATAGTGCTTTCGTGCTTCTCAGTCGAGCATCGAGTTATTGTACCTAAATTTCAACGATTTCAACAGTGAGAGCTAAATAAAGCTCGTAAAGGTAAGTCAACTTAGGTTTTTACGATTTAAGATAAATAACTCACGACAGAAGGGCCATTGTTATCAAAATTATATTATGTGGTAACGTTTATGGAGAACAATAAATCAATGGTCTCTGTCATTCAAAAGATATAAACTTAGTCAAACAGTATAGTTTAGTAGCCAACTGGAGCATTAGAAGTCCTTATGCCGCCTGAAGGCCACGGCTCAAACTAAAACTAACTAAAGATAACAAACAGGAGCGACACCTTATCATTTAAGAAATTTTGATAGCGAACACCCACCCAAGTTCCAACGGTGCCTGAATTTCCGTAACGATTATAATGATTAACACAAACCGTTTGGTGGTACTGAACTGAAACGAAGGGATCTAAAGCAATTGTCCCATCTTTTGTTCAGCAAAATGCCTCATAAGAAAAGGAAGATACCTTGGATATAAAGGTAAAAGGAGCCCTTTACTATTCAAATATACAGTTCCATTATAACACGAAGTACAATTCATAACTAAACGACGCGTCCAAACACGTGTCTGCCGAGCGGTGGACGAACTTTGTGAACGCTAAGCTACGAGTATAATTGTTTGTAATATTAAAAGTAACGGTTTGATAACAAATTTGGTAAGTGTATACGGTCTTGACTGGATCGTAGTTCGAAACTAAAACGGTTCGATAAGTGATATGATATTAATTATAAAAAGCGGTTTCCCTCAACAACTAGAAAGCCTAGCCTATAACAGGATCTGGCACATTGACCTTATGGGCGAACAAACTTCAAACTACGTACGTCCCCCGGTCTGATTGGCCGACTGAAGGTGAAGTTTTAAGAGTCGTTGTTGATGGCTGTTCGTTGCAATCGACGCCAACTAATGCCGGACTTCCTCATAGTATTTTCACTCAGTAACTCAGTTCCAGCTGCATATCAACAAACTGCGTAGAGCTGTCACATTTTTTCCCATGCTAGTAAATGTCAATATTGCATTGAATGGTAAATGCAAAAAGGCTTTTTGGTGATCCCAATTTACTTGAGATTAAACTTCAAACACACACATAGGATACATATTGTAGAGTGAGTGCAGGAATTATATGATTTAATTCCCCCATACCTATATTTCCATTGAACGACCCTACTCACAATGACGCACTTTGCTTCATTTTCTGGAATGGGTGGAACATTTGACAACGTTAATGTGCCCATTACATTACAATGTGAGTGTTCAAATAAAGTTGATAGGGTTTTGCCAATTTGTTCATTGACGACATCGCCACTTTCCATTAAGTGGAAATATCTTCAAGCTTTTTATAACTAAAAAAAAATTTACGTGGACTGGATGTTGTGATGACGTGCTTACTTCAGTATCAAGAAGCATACTACTGGATTACTGGACTACTTGCCTTATCACCTTTGCCTGTATGTATGTTCACTTTTATGTATATGTATGTATATAATGAAGTCCTAGTAACTCAATTCTCAACCCCTTCATTAAATAAAATCTTGCAATGATAACTGATGAATCACAAAAACTACATAATTAATACTTGATATTTTAACTCAGTCACCAGTTCGCTAGAACAAAAATAGATGAATAAAAAAATGAAAGAATTATTAAATATGTAAAAGATAATGGTCAATTGATTGTTTTTCATCTATTTCGTTATAGTATATTTTGTTTCAATAGAATCAAAATTATTTTTTTTAAGTATTATACTTATTGCTACAGTACGCTTTTTTAATTCATAATTATTTAAGTTTAACTTTATTGAAACTTTCGTTGAGTAAGGGCGTATCATGATATTTGAAGTCGGCAAATACAATATTTACACATTCGTTAAAGATTTAAATGAGGACGGAATATTAAATATTCGTAGCGTATTTTAATTTGAAGCTAATATTTGTATACTGAAGTACACTTCTACACAATATTTGCTGAATAAGAGAGAATGGAGACTATTAAAGGATACGTAAACAAGTAAATAACAATATTGGCAGCCGTTTAATCTACCGTAACGTTCTTCAGAATCCACAACTGTTCCACTTTCGGTCTTAAGTTTCCTCTCACAATGTAAAGCAGTATTCAACCACTCTCGCTAAATGCGGATTCGCCGACTTCGCAAACTTTTGGAAACATTATGGAGATCTCTTAAGTGTGCAGGTTTCATTGCAATGTTTCCTTTTACCGAACAAAGCGATAATAATTTCTAATACGTACATACTTGACCACTTACTGCTCGCCTCACCCGAAAGCTCAAAGTCAGTCCGAAAGCTATGTTAGGTATACCTCTGCGAGACGCTATTTGGAGACGAACAAACGTTATTGATTTAGCTTGCATTGGCGGATCGAAGTAGCAATGGGCAGGTCACATCGTTCGTAAGACTGATAAGCGATGGGTAAGAAAAATCCTTGAAGGGCGCCCAGGCCTTAGTAAAAGCAGCACAAATTCAAATTCAAAATCATTCAATCATATAGGTATTCAGTAAATACACTTATGAACGTCATTTTTTGCTTCTACCGCCGTTTCGAACAGGTGTTTTAACAATGAGGAGAATAACGGCGAAAGAAACAAGTCACCCTCTGACCAGGTAGATTGATAATCTGAAAAAAACAGCGGAGATCCGCTGGATTTAGAGTGTCCACGACTGTTTGGAGTAGCACCAATTAGGAGAGGTCAATGTCCAGCAGTGGACTTTGAAAGGCTGATATTATATAGACATACTTTAAAAATAGAAGTGTGTGCTGGTGGTATCAATTTTAAGTTGTCTATCGCAACATGCACATTTACATACAAATAATATAAAAATTACTTAAAACTAGAGTAAATGGAAGGAGAAATTATAAATGAACAAATAAATTCGTTTTATCTATCATCGTATTTGTAGGAAGACACAACTAATACACTAGTTATATGTGAACATTTTAATTATTTAAATACATGAAACATAACATCTGCAAGTTTGTCAAAAACCACTAGATTTTGCATAGAAGTACGTCCGTATTATGTTTCCTGTGCAATAAATAGAAAGAATGTCTGATTGTCTGGAAGAAATCACTAGTGAGCGACAAAACCGCCTTTTGTGTTGATTATATGTCGTCATTTTTACTTTTTGATGTGTAATGAATAGTCTAAGATATAAAATAATTTAGTCAAATTGAAATGGTAGTTTCCGAGATTTACATTAAACTTACTTATAAAATAAAATATAAAAATAATTTTGTTTTATAATTAAAGGATTAGGAAGAGAGGCCATGGAAATAAGGAAACATCTTAGGAAATGTAAAGGAGAAGATCGATTTAAGGTAATACAATTATAGAAACAGTGATTTGTTTATGTCAGTAGTCGAAAACTGTGGAATTCAAGAACTCATTGCGTGATTCATTGCGTGGTATACCTAACGCAATCACACCGAAAGGCTCGCTCATTGCACAACATGTTGCGTTTATTCACCTTGAGGTATGGCCACCCAAATTCGTAGTAACGGGCGTAAAACATGTTTTGATGTAGTTCTATGTTTACAAGAGCATAATTAACGAGGCCTGCGAATGCGGGACTCAATAAGGGGTGCACGTAGTAGTTTGGAAACAGAGAATAGCTTCATGGAAGTGATTTTTATTACCAGCTCATAACCCATTTGGTAGTGACCCTGCCTGCCGAGCGAGGAGTTCTAGTTTCGATTCTCAGCCGCAGTGGACATTAATGTGACAGATAAATGTTTGTTTTCGGGTCATGGGTGTTTGTAATGTGATATGTGTGTACATATATTCATGCCACCCACAACACACGAAATCTTAGTGCGGGGATGTGAGTGTGCAAACGTAATAGAATCCCAAAAGAGTTAAAAAACGAATAACAAAGTGACTATGTTAATATTCCGTATATTTACATAAATCTATTATTTACAAAAGCGGAATTATTAAGTTTGTTTTCAATTAACTACCCTTCAACAAATCCTAATCTGTGCCGACGGGGCAGGACAAAAATATTGTTATCCGTGGATTACGATAAGCTCTTGTCGTCCACCTGCCAATTTAAACACCACAAAAAGGTGCTACAAATGATTAACGTCGAACCTATTTTGTCCAGAATTGTTGATGTTTGGATATGTTATTATATTTGTTTACTTATCAATTTCGCTGCAAACCAGACACTCAGAATTGAAGAAATAAGCCGGTGAACTGTTTGCAATGTCAATTTAAACTGTTATTTCAGACCCATCCGATCATTATTCTCTGTCCGATACTACCAACGAGTATGTTGGATTGGTAAACAAAATTAACAGTGATAATAACCAACGGTAAAGGTAAAGAGATAGATCCAGTCTGTGAAAGGTCTGCCCTTTGCAAGGGGCACTTTGACGTGTATAATATTAATTTGTTATTTTGCGACGGTATAATTTGTCGTTTCTCTACATTTTGATGTTTGTTGTAAAATTTATTGAATAAAAATGCCGCGTTATCTTAAAATTATTCAACTTAACATGTCGATAATCCTGAATAGAACGATACCAGGGCAAAATGTAATGATGATCAAACAACTGCACAACCGATATTGTGTGTATAGTAACCGTAATTCAGAAGTAAAAGGTCACTACGACGCACTAACTAATGCGTACATAATATTCAGAACAATAAATCACCGAGTGGCAAACTAGAAAGTCCCGGTGATGGCTGAGTGATAAAAACTTTTGAGTGCGTTTGTCGGCGCGTATTGGTAGTTCTTAGTTAATTCCATATCAAATTCTAAATTACTTCTTTTTTCATGTTAATAGTCGACAAATGAGCAGACGAGCCACCTGATGGTCACCGCCGCTTACGAACATCAGCAAGACTAAAGGTGTCGCTGATGCGTTATTTGCCAGGAAATAAGAAGAAAGAAAAAACAAAGTGCTGGTTCTCAAGCCCCCAGCCGGAACAAGACGAGTTGTGTGGCTGACTCGAGCAGGAGGGTGGTAGCTAGCTAGGCAGGCTGTACGGAAAGATAATAATACCAGTAATAATATTAATGATTTGAGAATAATACTGATTTATATAATTTGGTTACATCTGCATTTCGTTTTCAAAAGGTTCACCGTTCCTTTATGGGGCTTGGAGTTCGTTTTTACAATAAGATTCCTAAGTCGTTACGCGTGTTGCCCATAGGGACTTTTAAGCGTCGCATTAAAACAAAACTTATAGGCAAAGGATATTATAGTATAGATGAGTACATGAATGACAAGGATGCCTGGACAAAATTAGTGTCGAAACCAGTTCCGCACAGGTTTAAACTTTTGTAATTACCTTATGTTGTTTAAAAGATGTGCTGAGGAGTTTCTTTCGCCGTTTCTTCTCCTCATTGTTAAAGCACCTTTACGAAACGGCGGTAGAAGCAAAAAATGACGTTCATAAGTGTATTTACTGAATACCTATATGATTAAATGATTTTGGATTTGAATTTGATAGTATAATCCTTACGCGAAGCCCTAACACCAAGCAGGCTGGCTTCTGTCGCCTCTTACGACACACTGTTTTGCCAGCATAGATTGGGGGAGTATTCTAGGCCGCTCAAATACGGCCAAAATACTTATTGTGTATTTTGACAATACACAATAAGTAAATAGTATTTTGGTAATGACAAGAACGATCGTTCCATATCAAACAGGTTTCGATATTGTACGAAATTGCATTGCGTGATCCGTTTCCAAGCGCTTGGCCGAGCCAGCTGTACGGAAACAAGATGGATGGTAGGTATTAAAATTTTGGCAAAACTGTTTCTTTACGTGGGATACGAGTGTAAAGGTCGTTGAAATCTATAGATCTTTGTCTGGTCTGAGGTGTGATCCGGCAAAGTTACATGACTTGACAAGTATTTATCGTAAGTATAGGTGTGACTATATGTTTTATTTTAGCTCCTATTCAAATGATTCAGCGATCGAATGCACAACTTTAGATTGGGTAGACAATAACATGTTTTCACAACCGATTATTCACCCGAATTATTGCTGGCCTAACAAATGTTTAATAATTTTTTTATCTATCTCAGGTGGCAATCAATTCAATATTTTTAAAAATAATAAAGGCAGATTACTTGACTTATTTATCACATATATACAAAACTGTAAGTCATTACTAGCACCAGTGTTACTAGTGCCCTTAGATAAATGTCACCCAGCCTTTTATGTGCTAATACCTTTCCGCAATAATTTCATACCATTACATATTGAGCTTCGTATAGAATATAACTACAAAATGGCTGATTTTCCAAAAATTAAGGAAGATTTGAAAAATATCGATTGGAATGAAATATTTATATAAAAAATTTTTACCTAATGGTGTCTGCCTTTTACGAAGTAATTTATTCTATTATAAGAAAACATGTTCCCACTAAAATAATTAAATTCTCTCAGTACCCAGTGTGGTTTTCGCGTGCTCTTGTACATATATTTAAAAACAAAAATAAATCTTGGAAAAAATGGAAAAAAATACGGTAATTTGAGTGATGAAATTGAGTTTTCTATGTACAGGGAAAGATTTAAATTGGAATCCCATAAGTGTTATAGGAAATATTTAATTTCTGTTGAGTGTAGTATAGAAAATAATATAAAATACTTCTGGACATATGTTAATAATCAAAAAAGTTAATCTGAGATACCTGATTCAATGTTTTACAAGAATTCAACTGCTAATACTCCAGAAGAAATATGCAATTTTTTTTCAACATTTTTCAGTTAGGTCTTTGAGCCCTCAGATGTAAATGACAATTTTGATATTGATAATATTCCAGACACAAATATTACTTCTGACCTTTTGATTAGCAAAATTCTTCTAAAAAAGGAAGACATATTAAAAGAACTTCGCGTATTAGATGCTTCCAAAGGATCTGGAGTATATTATATACCTGCTCTTTTTCTTAAACACACTGCAGATGTACTTTTTGAACCAATATATCATATCTTTAATCGGTACTTGTCTGATGGCATATTTCCCTCTGTTTGGAAATCAGCTCGGATTGTTCCAGTGCATAAAGGTGGTACAAAAAAAGACATCGAAAACTATCGTCCCATATCAATTTTACCTGCTCTCTCGAAACTGTTTGAACGTCTTATACATAAGAGTATTTAACCATCCTTACATAGTAAGATAATTGAACAACAGCACGGTTTTGTTCAAAAACGATCTATCACCACGAATCTGCTAATCTATACGACTTATCTTTACGAAGCACTAGATAAAAATGTACAAACGGATAGCATATATACAGATTTTCGAAAAGCCTTTGACTGAGTTGATCATAAAATTTTACTAAATAAGCTAGCTTACAATGGAAATCGTGGTAACCTCTGGCGTTGGTTTAAATCCTATATCTCTAACCGTACGCAGAAGGTTGTCGTCAATGGTTTTGAGTCGGCTTTCGTTCCTGTAACATCTGGCCTAGCACAGGGGTCCATTTTGGGACCTTTATTATTTCTTATATTTATTAATGATGTTAATAATTGATTTCAACATTATAAATTTCTTTTATATGCAGACGATTTAAAATCTATCACACTATCAATTGTGCTGACGACCATGCTAAAATATAATCAGATCTCGACTGTTTTTCAATGTATAGTCTACGAAACCAATTGAGTCTTGCCTTAAACAAGTGCAAAGTAATTAGGTTTACAAAAAAAAGGTAATTAGTAATTATAAATATAAACTTTATGGCACAGACTTAAATTCAACCGAAATCATAAAAGACCTTGGTGTGACACTAGACTCCAAGCTACATTTAGACACGCGTATCGATGATATCATAAATGGGGCCTTTAAAATGTATGTTTTTGTAATGCGTACCTGTTTGGCGTTTACCCAATTATCTACTTTTCTTTACATCTACAAGTGTCTCGTTCGATCTCAGTTAGAATATGCAGTATCTATTTGGAATCCATTTTATCAAAAGTATATAGATGCGCTCGTACAATTCGTCGATTAGTACAAAAGAAATACTTAAGATGTTTGAGTTATAAATTCGGCCATAGTAAACACCCATATAAATCTCTTCTTAAAAAGTATAACATTCAAACGCTTAAAACTAGACGTCTTTAGCTTGTATCGATTCTTTTATTTGACATTTACCATGGGAAATACGATTGCATACCTCTTAATGATAAATTATATTATACTGTACCTCATAGCACTTATATTCGTAAGAAAAAGCCATTTTTCACTGTTGCTAAATGTCGCACTAATACTGGTAAACGCTCACCTACGTATCAGATGATGCGTAGCTATAATGATAACTTTAAAGATTTGGATTTGATAAATACTCGTCCTGGCTTATTTAAAAAACAAGTATTACTGACTTCTCCTGTTGAGGAGTCTGTAAGAACAATGAAATTCTAATTTAAAACGAAGGTATTCCTCCACTTTCAATAACATTTTTGTTTATTTTTGTAGTAATTCGTGGTTGACGGTGTTGGTTAGCGACATAATACAGCGTTTATAATTGTTATTTAGTTGTAATCTTTGTTGTTTACTGTTTGTTAACCCAAATAAATAGAAAAAAAATACACTAAGAATAGGCAAAACAATATATAATTCAGTTGAATAAACAACGAGGTTCAAATGATGAAATGTTACGGAGTGAAAATTAAAATGAAGGTTAAGTTATAAAAATACTGTTTTCAAGACATTATACTCCAATATCCTTTGGAAAGCAGTCTCGCATCGGCATGTTTCTGTTTCCTGTCAATTGTTAACGCTTCATTAATTAAATTGAAGAATCCCGATGTGTTTTTTATGAATCTGTTGTAATTTATTCTTTTGTAGCTGTTTGATATTACGATAGTAATCTTACAAGGCATTGTTAGATTTTTTCTTTGTTACGTTACATAATAATTGCCTTTGTACAATATGAGTGGAGTTTCACTGAGATGTGATGTAAGATTTACTCGGCTTTAACGACATTGTCGAGAACTATCAGATATGGAAGTACATAGTTATAAGTAACATTGACCAATGTAAAGTACTAGTTAAACTGAAATAATTACAACATAGGTCTTCCGAAAGGATCGGACATTTGTATTTTTTTCTTATATTTTAGTTAAAACAAAATCCGCATACCGGAGATATCCCGTTAATATTTTTAAGATTTGTGAAGTTTGCCAATTGCTACTTGACCGGCGAGGTGGACATAGCCTTTACCGGTCCCGTAGTGGGGGAGATATTTATTTTCGTTTGACGTTATTTTTCTATTTATAAACATGTTACTAAATGTTACTTGACATCAGATTCTTATGACAATTTTCACAGATTATACATTTAACGTATCTGGACTGGGTTATTTGAGAGCCAGTTAAGAAACAGATACGCAACATTCTACTTGTATACTATACAAGTACCTATCTGTGTTGTCTTTGCTGCGCTCATTTGTCAGTTGTTATTATAGGAAACAATAGTAATGTATAATATTGCTAGAAAATTTACTATTGATGTAAGTCCAACATAAGTATCGTAAGAATCAAATCGTACTATCGTGATTAAAGAATATCATTATTTACCGTGGTAAGTGGCAAAGTATAAAGTTTCGCCTTCATGAAAATAACGAACCTGAAACCCACGAGGGTTTCAGAATACATGTACGAGTGAATGTAAGCTCTACCTTCAATAGACCAAACACAGAGCTAAAATAACAATGAAAACTTTTCTTATTCCCCTCAGAGTCAATCTTGTGGAACTTTGGACTTTCATAAAGATACAATTTATTGAACATAAAAACAGACTTGCTTTTCCACTGGGGAAAAACAATAACGCCTGATTCAAAACCATAATTTGGGACTACTTGAGCTTTTGAAGCAAAGCAACGTATAAATGAAAGAGAGGTTGCTCGGAAGGAAAAGTTTCGAGAAAGCAAGCGAAAAGGCAAAAAAGAAAGGCAAAAGGAACTCAGATGTATGTATTTCACACTTTTACGAGAGATTCTTACACTTTACAAGAGTAACCGAGGTTTTTACCGGTAGTAAAGGGTGCTTACCTATTTTAACCGACTTTAAAAAAGTGTGCTTGAATTATTTTTATGTATGTACAGTAATAATTGTGTATAAACTGATTCTGATGATTCCTCTTTTACTCGTAGTGTAAAGCAGATGGCTTTTAGTTGGTCCTCAATGAATATGGTGGGGATTTGATAATGTTTTCGAAGGATAAATAGTATAAAATTTTAACGGATAGCAAAAATTGAACCGTTGCTATGTATGCACTCCCATAATATCGTTGTTTATCAACTGATTTTGATGTATCTTTTAGTGTACAGAAGATACCTAGAAGTTAGCTAACAATAAAAGAGGAAGGACCTGATGATGGGTTGTTAAGATAAAGAGTGGAACTTCGCAATGGATAACAATATTTTAATCTTGTTTGAAGATTTGCTGTGGTAATATTATCATTGTAGAACCAGTCCGCAATTAATCATCTCAAGGTCTGATAATGTCTCTTGGAAACGAAAAATGCAACTAATCACCAGATTCGAATAATTCAACCGTATTAGAGCTGTTGGCTTTTAGTACATCATTTCTTTCAGGGAATCATCACATCACATAATGCTGACCCGATCGTGAAACAGCAATAGTACACTTTAATAAGGAGTTAATAAACTATTGCATATGTGTGTGTTAGTAAGTAAGTTTTTTTATAATATAAAATGCATTGTACTAAAATTTACAATATAGTATTCCAACAGACACAGACTTGTTTGTTTGCCTTCCGCCACCTCACATGGCGAACCTGCCAGGATGGTGTCAAATTCGTTCGCGCTTTAAACACTTGCCGCCGCCGGCGAGTTATACTCATCGCTGTAGTGCAACAGTACAATTATTTAATTTGTGGAAACCAAAAAAAAAATGTGTAATTCAAGAGTTGACAAAGAGAACGTGACCGTGGCGCAGACTGGCTCAACAAATTCAGCGGCCGTGGACTGTGGTCCAGTCAACACGCACCTGTCGACGATGGGCATCGTCTTAATCGTAACGTGTACTTTTCTTGGATTGGGAGGATTATACCTAATCTACCGACTCTGCAAGAAGTGTCATAACTCTTGGACCAACGATCTGATCGTGCAATATTCGCTGAGAAGGTCCAATCGCCGTTTGCCTGCGCTCCCGCCGCCGAGATCCCGCTGCGGTCTTCATGATCACCGTGGACAGTTTGGGCATCCTACTGATAAGGAGTAGGTACCAGGTACCAGGTCGACGCAACGTGTTTAATGTGCAGTGTCAAGTGAAATGTGCGGTTTGTGAAAGTGTTCGTTGGGGTTGTTTTTCTTATTAGGTATATATCAAAAGAAGTTAATGAATTAATGGACACTAAGGTTAGTTTTATTAACATGTAATTCGTTTGTCATATACATACGAGTAAGAATAATAATATATAAAATTTTATTTTTGTGTGGTAGCTTTGATTTGTGTAGGGTAGCTTACCTACTAGAATTTTTTTTTGATTTGATATGGCAAGTGAGTTACGGGATGTCTATTTTAAGCTCAAAAATATTAAAGAAAATTTGTATAAGTTAAACTATAGTAGAAGGACGCCTAAAATTTTAAGTAATAAGTTAGAGGAAGCGTCATTAGTTTATGCAAAATTTCTTAGCATTAGTAATATTTGTTTTTTTTTCTTTTTTTTTATGTTTTTTTTTATGTTAATAGCCGACAAACGAGCAGACGAGCCACCTGATGGTAAGTGGTCATCGACGCCCATGGACATCAGCAAGACCAAAGGTATCACTGATGCGTTGTCGGCCAGGAAATGAGAAGAATGTTAGAAAGAATGTACTGGCTCTCAAGCCCCCAGCCGGAACACGACGAGTCGTTTGGCGGCTGATTCGAGCAGGAGGGTGGTAGCTAGCCAGGCAGGCTTCACGGAAGGATAATAATACCAGTAATAATATTAATGACTTAATAATAATACTGATAATATAATCCATACGCGAAGCTCTACCACCAAGCAGGCTGGCTTCTGTCGCCTCTTACGACACCCTGTTCTGTCGGCATGGGATTGGGGGTAGTATTCTAAAGCCGCCCCAATACGGCTAAAAATATAAAAGATCGAATTAGTAAGAAGGAACTCTCCGGAAAAGCGTTACTCGATTTTCATTCTTATTGTGACGATATTAAAGACTTATATTCGTGCATAAAACATTTTTGTTCCAAATCCTATACAAGTTCAAAACACGGCATTGAATCAAAGAGTGTAATCATGGATACTTTTGATTTAAAGGTCGCGTTTACCCTTTTGCCTGTAATGAATGACAGTGAGTCAGTCACAAAACAATTAATTGATAATATAGAATATTATGATTCTACATTAAACTCCGAATCAAAATCAAATTTTATTTCATTTATATTAAAGAGCAGATTGTCACAGATGGCTAAACTTAAATTATCTCCTTCATACGCTACTGTTCAGGAGCTGTTACAGGACATGAAAAAGCTTTTATTGCCAAAAAAAATCACCAACTGCTGTCCAGCACCAAATGCAAGTCGTTCGCCAAGGTGACGACTCAACGGACGAATACGGTAAGGCGATGCAAATACATTTAAAATTTTGAAATCAATAAACGAAAAACAAGCAGTCAAAAGGTTTTCTGATAGTCTTCGTAATTGTCGGATTAGCACTATCATTGCGGCGCGTAATTATGAGTCCTTGAAGGACACAGTGCAAGCAGCCATCGATGAAAAGACAGCAACATCGTCGAATTCATGTGATTTATTCTATATAATCAACGGCAAAAATATAATATCAATTCCAGGAACGTGTACAACATTGAATGCGCATCATATACGCATCGTCCAGCTCAACGGTACAATCGAGGTTCGAGGCCATTCCGATCCAGAGGACGTGGAACGTACGTGCCGGGTGCCAGCCGAGGCCAGTTTCGTGGCACCAACCAAGGTCGTACTTTTAGAGGTAATTCTTCAGTTTTTCGAGAAAACCAAAGGATTCGCAATTCAAATCATAACAACATACATATCTTAAATAATGAATAATCCAGTAATCAAACTGAAAATCAAGAAGTAGAAATTCCGAACCACTTTTTTCGTAACTAAAAATGTAAACTTTTCTTCTAATAATACTTGCTCAATTAATTTACACGTGGAAAACAAAGTGCATTCATGGTTAGTGGAAACCGGCGCATCAATTTCAGCTTTGAAGTTGTGCGTTGCATTAGCTTTAAATGTTCCAATATATAAAAGCAACTTAGTCATCAATGGAATCCGTGGGAAACTTCAAGCGATTGGATATGCTTACCTTGATATTTTAGAACTTGGACAAAGGTTTCATTATAAATTTTATATTTTTAAAGACTTACCATGTAAAAATGATGGGACGTTTTATCTTGTTACAAAGCAACATTAAATTTTCAAGAAAAAACATTAACTTTATTTTCGAATAGAAATCAAAAAGTTTGTTTGCCTTTAATAACGATAAACAAGAATGTCTTTTATATACCAGCTCGATCACAATCTTTGCATTACGTAAACACAGTTCATACCGAAGATTTTCTGGTGTGTGCGAAAGAATTATCAGAAGGTATATTTGTTGCAAGTAGTTTAGTTCGCCCTTTTAATGGTAGAGTACCGATACAAATATTGAATACTACGGATAATTACGTTACTCTCGATACGCTCTCATTAATTATACATAACGCAAAGGACTATGATATATGCAGTTTCGATAAATGTGATTCTTTAGATGAAAAACGTATTAAAAACTTATTTTCAAGGTTACGGTTACAACACTTAGTAATGAGGAACGTGTTTCTATTCAGAACCTATGTGCAAAATTTTCAGATATATTTTATTTACGGGCTGACAGACTAACTACAACTGACATTTACAAACATAATATTACGTTAAAGCCCAATATAGTGCCTGTGTACACTAAGCCCAATCGACTACCATATTCTCAGAAAAACGAAATACAAAAACAGTTAAAACAAATGTTAGATGAAGGTATTATTGAGAAATGTGCAAATGAATGGTCAAGTCCGATTTTGCTTGTACCTAAGAAAACTACTGATTCTGAGAAAAGGAAATGGCGTGTAGTGGTATTTGTGAAGATAAATATCCGTTGCCTAATATCACTGAAATATTAGATTCGCTGTCAGAATGTGTTTATTTCAGTCATTTGGACTTGAAAAATGGATATTATCAATGTGACCTTGATCCCGATAGTAGAAAGTATACTGCATTTTGTTCTGGTCAGTTTCAAATGAAACTCATGCCTATGGGACTTAAAACTAGCCCTAGTTCTTTTTCACGTATGATGAATATGGCTATGTCAGGGTTAGCGTATGAAAAGTGTCTAATTTATTTAGATGATCTAATTGTTTTTGGACGCAACCTTGAAAAAAACAATAAAAATCTTATGGAAGTTTTTAAGAGACTGCGCAAAGTTAATCTTAAATTAAATCTGGACAAGTGCGAATTTTTAAAAAAGGAAATGCTATATTTAGGACATGTTGTGTGTAGTGCGGGTGTGTTGCCTAATCCCGAAAAAAATATTGCAATTAAAAATTACCCACTACCTAAAAATACCGATGAATTAAGAAGATTTGTTGCATTCGCAAATTACGATCGTAAATTTATTCGTAATTTTGCAGAGATAGTTATACCTTTAAATTTTTTATTACGTAAAAATACTCCTTTTGTATGGAATGAAAATTGTCAAAACGCGTTTTCATTTATTAAAAAGCTGTATAAGTTCGCCCCCTGTATTACAATATCCAAATTTCTCCGATAATAATATATGTATACTGCAAACAGACGCATCGGGCTACTCATTAGGAGCGGTTTTAAGTAATTGTAATAATAGACCTGTAGCGTTTGCAAGCAGAATATTAAATAAATCCGAGATAAATTATGCAACTATCGAGAAAGAGCTTCTCTCTATAGTGTGGGCAATAAAACGTTTTAAACCATACTTATACGGACGTAATTTCATTATCAGAACTGATCACAAGCCCCTTATTTATTTATTTAACATGAAGGACCCTTCAAGTCGATCAATTAAATTTAGATTACTTCTTGAGGAATATGACTTCTGTGTAGAATACGTAAAGGAATCAGATAACGCACCGGCTGACGCTTTGTCTCGTATTCGAATAACTTCAAACGAATTAAAAGAAATGAGTCAAACAATAAATATTATGACGAGGTCTAAATTTAAAGAGAGGATTCTGAATTCTCCGGAAATTATTGTTTCTCAGGATGATCGGCCCGTACAACCGAAAATCATGGAAACACATAGTAAACCGAGTGAATCAGTCGAGTTGAAAATGATTAATAAACACGAGTTAGTGCGTTACAGAAATACGCAGCTCATAGATAAAGAAAGTGAAAGATTTCTCTATATTTCAAGAAACAAAGTAATTTATTTTAAGAATCTAGTCTCTTTATCACCTATCTCGCCACGCGAATTTGTGAAAGAACTAGAAAAATTTTGTAAATTAATAAATATCGACGTGATATACACATTGAAAGATAAAAGTAATGATGTATTTATAGAGAAATTATTAAAAATAATTAAACATCCCAATTGTACATCAAAACTTAGTTTTTGTATATTAAGGGATGTTATAAGAGTAGACAATATAAATAAAAGAAAGGTTATACTAAATGACTTCCATCTCTTGCCTAACAGTGGCCATGCAGGCATGAGAAGGATGTTCAATAACATTAGAAAGTATTACTTTTGGCCGGGTATGGAAAACGACGTCAGAAATTTTGTCAGACGTTGTGATAAATGTCAAAATAATAAGTATTCCATTCCTGTTAAAGAACCAATGGTAATAACTACAACAGCTCATTATGCGTTTGAAAAAATTTTTCCTGACTTGGTAGGATCACTTGAAACGGATAATGAAAATAATTCGTATATTTTGAGATTGCAATGAGAGCTAAGTAAATATGTCGAAGCATATCCTTTGGTATCTAAGAAAAGCGACGAAGTAGCAAGAGCCTTTGTTAATAATTTTATTCTCAGGTATGGGATACCACAACAGATCGCGACAGACAAAGGTACAAAGTTTTGTGCGCGATATTCAAGGAGGTATGCAAACTATTAAACATAGAGCAATTAAACTCAACAGCTTATCGGCCACAGAGCATCGGAGCGTTGGAGAATACGCACAAATATCTCGCTGCTTTCCTTCGCATCCAAACGGAAAATCATCCAGGTACGTGGAATTCATGGTTACCATTCTAGAGCTTCTCCTTTAATACATCCGTGCATTCAGAAACAAAATATACACCCTTTGAACTTGTATACGGTGGAAATGTTCTCTTCCGAGTAATTTACTAGGCGAAAAAGTTCAGCCATTATATAACCATGATAACTACCCCTGCGAATTAAGATATGGAATTCAATCGTCATAAAACGATGCTAGAAAAAATGAAATTATGAGTAAAATTAACAGAAAATCTAAATGCTATACAAAGTTAAATCCCATAGTATATAAGCCTAATTATTATGTATTAGTTAAGAATGAAGTAGGTAGTAAGTTAGTTAATGTTTATTTGGGCCCATATAAGGTTTTAACAGATATTTCACCTAATTTAGAAATAGAAATAAGTGGAAAAACTATTTTAGTGCATAAGAATAGGACAAAGTTGTTTGTTCAGCCTACCTAATACATATAAGTATGAATGAATAAATACTGTTAAAAAAAATTACATTTTATGCTATTTTTTTTTATTTCACCGCGGAAGGTGTAAGGAGTTAATAAACTATTGCATATGTGTGTGTTAGTAAGTAAGTTTTCTCATAATATAAAATGCATTGTACTAAGATTTTCAATATAGTATTCCAACTGACATCGACTTGTTTGTTTGCCTTCCGCCTCCTCACAATTAGAACAAAGTGCATAGCACGGATTAGACGACAGAAACTAGAAACTGTCATAGTTAATGTGTAGGTAGGCGTAGTTTAACATGAAGTGCGTGATCTGCTTATCCCGTCATACTCGTATAATATCATTTTGTGATATTTTACTTAATACCTACGCATATTTACACTAAAAACAAGAAAAAAATGCTTCAAAATACATTTTATTTTATCCAACTTCAAAAAGGAAAACTAGAAAATCGTACTAAAATGAGAAAATGAATAAAAATAAAATATATAATATGCACTACATACTGAAATGTTCGAAGTAGGCGCCAAGCCTGAAATAACAATACTTAGCTATTTAAACACTTTAATAAAAGGAATATGATACTAACAAAATAGTACAATGTGACGGGATCGAACCTACCGTATCTAGCAACTACCTATTTGACTTGGAATCTATTTCAAACATTTTAGTATCCAGTGGTATATATAGCACATACATTACTAAAAAATAAGAAGAAAACGAACTAACAAAAAGTATCTTTCAATGCAGAGTTCAACAATTATTACGTTGTCCAAAAAGACCTAATTAGTAATGAGGGTATTTACAGTAGCTTGTACCATAGTGGCTATGAAGTTCCATAATTTTGGTGCGCCGGCCGGTGTGGTCCCGTGACCCACATGTTAGTCATATGCACTCAAAGTGTATTTTGCCTGTTAACTTGTTGCGTAATTATATTCTTTGCTTCGTCTGCTCCACTATGTAGCGTATCACAAATCGAGAATTTTTTAAACTCGGTTATTCCACGGTGTCTCTATATTTTCAGATAATCAATGTGCCCATTTGGTAGTGAATTTGTGTGCCAAGCGAGGGATCTCGTGTTAGATTTTTGGACGGGGCATACATTTATGTGATAGATAAATGTTTTTTCACGGTCACGGGTGTTTGTGATGTCATATTTGTATATGTCCAAACCATCCGCAACACAGGAAATCCTAGTACGGGAATGTGTGTCAACCCTTAAAAAAATTCAAATTTAATCATTTAAATTATTCATTACTATCACTATTCCGAGCAAATCTTTTCAGGTACTATATATAATTATCCAACGAGCCTACTGTTACCCCGCTCGCCTATTACTATTTAATAAAAAATGTGATTTGTCTCATCAGACGTCAAATTATTTGAGCAAAGCAATCTATCTACGCCATATCAATTTACCGCCTATATGGACCTTCTTCGTACCCGATCGATCATACTGTCGTTTAAACGGTATTTGTTCATAATCTTTGCTTTTATTGCTTATAGTTAAAATACATTAGTTGTAACTATTATCACACATTTGTAATACACCGTATGGCTGGCAGCAGCTACGGATTATGATTGAATAATACGAGTAAAAGAAGAAACAACCTTCGAATTTTGCAAGTGAGGTGTTCCATTTTAGTTCTTGGGAGAATAATAACCCAAGTCAACCTCTGAACTTTTTGACGTACCCTGCCGAACGACGGATTTGACAATGGGCGTTAAAAACTTATAACAATGACATTAGTTAGTCTGACCACAGTTTGATGGAATGAATACTTACGAAATTTGTAGAAGAATTACGCGAATTGCGATTACGTTTTGGTAACAGGATCATAATATGCCCCCGACTAGGTGAATCTGGAGAGGACAGCTGATATCCACTGGATCCAGAGGGCTCAGGACTGGTCAGAGCTGTGCGAGTGTAGGTGTAGTGTGGTGTTTTAGAGTACTATATATATTATTAGATGTAGAAACAGGTTCTCATGTTGAAGTTGTTAAGACATTTTGGCGATGAACGGAGCACTAAAATTAAGAAAATGGAAATGGAAGGTAATGAATTTTTTTCACATTTGTGAAAAATTGAAGAAATACTAGTAAATCCCTTGCTAGTAAATGTAAAGTCTGGGATCATAATATTTTCGTATCCATTATATTCTTATATTAATATTTTAATTAGTGCTAATGCATTTGGGGAAAGGGTGGCGGAAACGATATTTCTTAAGTTATTCACTAACCCTTTTTAATTTCAAATTTGTTTAATAGAAAAACGCGTGATTACAGTAAAGTGCCGTTTTGTCAATGCATCGGTACCATAAAAGGCTTACATGTAACTCAACTTAATATTAAACTGTGGTACCACGATGAATCATGTAAGGCAATAGGTAGAAACTACTCCCTAAGGAAATATCAGCACCGTGAACTGTACCTAACTCCCATTAACCTGTCCCTTTAATCTTACCAAATAACTGAGTGTTCATTAGCCAAAGTTGTTTTATTGATATGCAAATAATTAACTCATACGCATTAAGTAGAAACTTGCGCTTGACGTCGAGCAATACTACACATGCGTTATTAAGATTAATATTGGAAATCAATCGCAGCTGATTTGCTTAGTAACTACGTTTAAATAATCTAGAAATATGGTTCTGTCTTGGGGCTTTAACTCAATTGGGCCCTTTAAATTGTTGTTATTGAGATAAATATATTTTAATCGATTGAAAGCTAAGTTCTGGCTGTTTTAATAATGACGTGTACTTATTTACACACGTTATTACAACTTTTTTTTTTATGTTAATAGCCGACAAACGAGCAGACGATCCACCTGATGTGAAGTGGTCACCGTCGCCCATGGACATAAGCAATTCCAATGGTATCACTGATGCGTTGTCGGCCAGGAAATGAGAACGTAAGAAAGAAAGAACTTAAGTGGGTAATTATGGATAATTGTGATTATGGTGCGTTCAAATTGGTTCAAAAGGTAGACCGCGGTATTCCTCCAATAGGAAATTGTCCTCCAATAGGAAGGTTTGCCCGGTTTACTGGTAACAATTTATTTTTTGCGTAACGAACCACAATCAAGAAGATAACTGCGCTGCCGTTACGTTAAACGTAACGTATGAACGTGAACGTAAATTCAAGTTATAAATGTAAAGAACATATCATGAAAATTCGCATTGTGCCTATGCGACATTGAAATGATGATAATTTTATTATTCAATAGTGTGTAGAATATGTCCATTATAAAACCAGATGTACTAAATCAACATGATAAATGTCATTCCTGATGTGTTTGTCGTTATAGATACATTGTATCATCATCAACAATCATAGCTCTCCCACTTCTAGGTTCTGGTGTCATCTTAATGTAAGGGTAAACGCGTGATCATGATAATTCACTATGCACAATTCTGTGAGTTCGTTAACAGCCATCTCATAAACAGCAGATTTACAAGTACTTTGTCAAAAAACAAATGAAATGAAATAGTACGTTGTCGTAAAGTGAACATTTTTGGGAAAGATCCATGTAGTATTATGGAAATATTCGTATTAGTCTCGGGCACTCTGTAAAACTTTGTACCAGACACAATTTGAGTGTCATTGCGTCAGTTTCACATTTCAAACTTTAGTACGTATATTAATGATCCTGTTCTGTTATTAACCAGATTATTAACGAAGAAAGATAGGAACGTGATGTTCGACTGCACGTTCGTCACGTACGACACGAATATTGAAGTGAAACGCCTTTAAGTGCGTCATAAGGGAACAATATGTTACAGTTACAGTTTTCGTTACATTCAATTGCGTTATGGTTTTGTTTATGGAAAGTTACAAATGTGAAAATATTTGTTTCATGATTTAAAAACTGGACAATAATCATTAGAATGAGGAGTGAAGTAGAGTCGATTAGACTTTTATTGGAGTTCGTTTTACAATAAGATTCCTAAGTTGATACGTGAGTTGCCCATTGAAACTTTTAAGCCACGCATTAAAATACAACTTATATGCAAAGGATATTATAGTATAGACGAATATATTAATGAAAAGGATGGCTGGAAATATTAGTGTGGAATTGAGTTCCACACAGGTTTAAACTTTTGTAATTACCATGGGTTGTTTAAAAGATATGCTGAGGAGTTTCTTTCGCCGTTTCTTCTCCTCATTGTTAAAACACCTTTTCGAAGCGGTGGTAGAAGCATAAAATTACGTTCATAAAAGTATTTACAGAATACCTATATGATTAAATGATTTTGAATTTGAATTGTAAATTTCAATTAAATAAATATATCAAAACATGTTTATAAGATGAAGATGCATGCACCATTTATGCTATTAGGACGCAGTTACGTAGATAACTGATAATCTAATTTTTATTTTAAATATCATATATGTGTGAATCTTAAATGTTGAACGTCGTCTGTGCGGAATGAATCTTTTGAAGACACACCTAACTTATTGCTAGTCAAAACTCGCATATGAAAGCTATCAATCAATCAATTTACCGATGCACCCGAGAAAAATAACTAATATTGTTGTGCCAATAATTTCCAGTAGAGCAGCGTATCTGATCAATTTCACATGGATAGTATCTGCCGTTCGTTAATGTTTGATGCTAACTTTGTGTATAGCCTAGTCAGGTTGGTAGTTGCAAATATAAGAAAAAACATTGTATTATTTCGTTAAGACTTTAGCAAAAAAGTCATAAAATATCCAAACACTCTCACCACTCTTTATTGTCCAAGTTGAAGCCTTATCGCTTATTGCTCCAACGTCCATAATTTATTAAAAGAACGATGTTTGCGAGTTTTATAGCTCAAATCATGTTTCAAATTGTGTTTGTAATTACTTGTTTGACTGCTTTGTTATGAGGGTGTCTAAGGGCCTCGTTAAATCATTGTGACACGATTGAGCTCATCACAATATAATATATAGGAATTAACAGGAGCCTGATAAAATATTTGTCGGAGATGGATTGTAATGTTGACGTCAAGGTCAGAGATATTTGCGAGCCAATAATTGGTAAATCAATCACAGTAACATTTCCACAAGACTTCACGCAATTTTAACAATAATTCCAAACGAAACATGACACAGTCCCTACCAGAGAGGTACTAGCATAATGTACTCTGTGGGTTCTAGTCATCAGCACTGTTCAAATAAAAGTGGGGTGTGCTATGGCGCTTGCCCTGTAGCTAGGCTCCGTTACAGCCCGAGTTGCCGGGTGTCGAGTCATGGCAACGGTGCTGCCACCATTCGGGTCACTTGCCGCGTTCCGTTTAGCAACTATACCTATTTATGACTATCTCAGATATATCTATGGTCAATACGTAGATAATTTTACTATTCTGTATCTATTATTCAATAATATTATTCAATTTGATAATGATTTACAGGTTATGCTATAAAATACTGGTTTCCATGATAAATTATGCTCCTGTCATGTTGGTGTGTTTAAGGAGTTATTTTGAAAAATTGGTGTGTTTAAGGAGTTATTTTGAAAAAGTCGCAATAAACTTCTGAATGTACCACCTGCTGCGCATTGAAGCCACGAACCACTTCGTAATTCACAAAAATTCTATTTTACAAACCAGGCAACTTGCCAATATTTTCAGCTTTTATTAAAGTTTTCCTTCACGCGTTGTAATTGCAACCTCGTAGTCAAAACGAATTTTGCAGTGCAGTATTTCTGTCACGTTTTGAGCGTTGTGGCAGAGTGTGGTGACATTCCACTAAACAATAACATATCGGTGCCACGTCAGTGTCAAAACATTAATCACTATATCGAATTTGTTAACCTTTTTTGTATATACAGATTCCGCCGAAAGTTAAAACAATTTAGTAATAATATTATTTTTACTTACGCAGAGGAGTGTTATGTGAATGTTTGTCTATATGAATAGGTCTTTGCATAGGTCTTCTACATAATCCTCACGAATTAAATTAATATTAATTTACTTTGCAACAGTCCGCAAGCACAATGTAAGCCGTAAAGGCCTCCTAACACTCGTAGAGTCTACTCACCCTGAGGATGCTCCGTTTCGGAGCGAAACACGTGTTGATGACGGTATGTATGTTGGTATATACTGTTATTTATCATTAATGTTTTCCTTTGTGGGAGGGAGGTTCTATGCATGTATAGAAGTACATATATACCATCATACATTGTGCTTGCGGATTGTTGTAAAGTAAATTAATACTAATTTAATAATAATGAATTTCCGCAAAGTAACGCCTGATACTATCAACTAAATCCTCACTAATTTAAATTTAATTGGACATCTTCTCAATTAAACTTCCCTATATATAATATTTTTGTATTCGCATCAATTTAAGGTTTCTGTAATTAGGAGGATTAGGCTAAACGTTGTAAAAGCACGCTGTAAAAAGATGTTGACCGACGGGCTGGTATAGCAATAAAGCTCCAGGGAGTGATTAAGTTTCAGTTTTTAGCCGGTCCGAAGGGCAGTCCCCTTTGAAACTTGTCTTTATGTAAGACAGACCACTGTTTTCCCCGTATATTCAGTTCCTCAATAAACTTCATTTTAAACAACTCCGAGGTAGTGATTTCTGTCAACAACATCTAATCGATACTACAATAATAATGTTAATTCATATATATTCGTATAGAGGCTAATTTAACATAAAAAACCATTGAATGACAAGACCAGAATATTAATGCTTTAAAAGGTATGTTGGCGGCCATTATTCAAATGACGAATTCAAGCATGATATTGTGTTAAGCATGAAATTTGACTTAAGGGTTTTATTACATCTTTTGGAAGAGTTTTTTGATAATCAGAGCTGAGAGTTTACTTAAGAGGAGTACTCAAGGGTTCTGGGATCATATAGACGGTGCTTCACTATATTTCTGACAAGACATCTCGTTTTAAACTTTTTTATCGTCAACAGTTTGTTTTGAAAACGTGCAGTTGGACAATTGTCAGATATTCGGACGTCGTTCATACTTTGTTCTCATTTTACGATTAATTTAATAATTATTAATGGATGAACGCGGATTAGAGAAACGCAACATGTTCTATTCTGCCCCGCTCCAAACCTCATTGATCACAGAAACGTGTTGACACTTCGAGACTAAAGGTGAACTCAGTAGAGCACGTGTTACCATCGTCTTATATCCCTTGCACAGATCACACTTAAATGTCATTTCCGACGTAAACAACACTCGATACCTCTACAACGCCCCTACGACAAATTCATTATTTAAGAACCCGCATGTGCGGCAATTCTGTTCAAATAAAAGTTACCTTAAATGAGTTTTTAATTAGGTAAACAACCTAGCTGTAAACAAAATATAAATGAAAGTAACTAACACTGTCTACATTTATCTTTTAAGTCGCTATGCTTTTAGTAGATCGGTCGTCGTCTCATTGAGGTGTTGTTTTATAGTATGCTAAATTGTCAGCATTATTCATATATTCGTGATTGGGGGAGTCCACAGCTTTGGACTGGTCTGTTCAACGCATTTGTGATCTGTCGCAAGGTTTTATTCCCTTGACTTTACCTTGTACTACAAACCATTCAATAGAAACAAGTCCATGCCGCACCTCGATAATTCGAGCTTTTATTGTGGAGGATAGTCACTGTTGTATACCTACATAGAATTATTGTCGCGAAAGAAAGTCTAGGGTATTCTAGCTGACTGTTTTATGTACTCTCTCATTACGATTGATGGTTAACTGTATTACTCCCTTTTGGCTTGATTTGCTAATTGATTCAAATCTAAGCTAATTCAAAATTATTTAATTATATAGGTATTCTGTAAATACACTTATGCACGTCATATTATGTTTCTGCTACCGTTTCGAAAAGGCGCTTTAACATTGAGGAGAAGAAACGGCGACAGAACTCCTCAGTACATCTTTTAAACAACGCATGGTAATTACAAAAGTGTAAACCTGTGCAGAGCTGGATTCGACACTATTATTTCCAGGCGTCCTTGTCGTTAGTATGATTGGCCAGAGCTCGGCAGGTGATTACAGTATTTGCCATTATTGGGGAAAACATGTCTCAATAAACTCATTTGACAATGTCAAAATTTCCTTAACATTCATTAAAAAATAAAACAATGTCATAGGTTATGTACTTCACGAGAACATTAAGGACGAAAAATCACAATATGTATTAAACATTAAAGTATTTTATCCTGAAAGCGAAAATTTTCTTTTGAATATTCGAGCTTGATAAAATTCTATCGATCTCGTCACTGTCACCATTATCACAAAAAACAAACAAAGTTCGACTACATTGTACATATGAAAATGTTAGTGTAACATGGTGCTGAACAGCGACAGCGTCTCGATTGTCATTTCGACGATGAATGTTGGCTACTATTTACTAATTTTTGAAAATAATTGGGGGCGCGGTGTTCTTGAGCCCGAGCCGACCTCTCCTGCTTGTGGTACATCCAGCTGAACAGCGGACGAGGTTACGGCGAAAGATCCCTCCTATTGGAAGCCGCTGGGTTCTGTATCGTGCGGTTTAATCCCAACGGTACTGTTGCCTGGTGGTAGAGTTTCTTTACCTACCTGACTACCACCCTCTATCAAAAAACTACCATCAATTTGGTTTACGTGTTTCGGATGCACTTTACAAGACTCAGTATGGCACCTGCTTCTATTTTGGCTGTCAACAAACGGATATGTTAATGTTGCATCCATGGACGGCGGTGACCGCTTACCATTAGGTAACCTGTCTGTTCGTTTGTAGTCTATTCACATAAAAAGTTTGATGCTAACAAGTAAATTTTGATAGAGTTTCAACTAATCTAATATTAAAATATCTAAAATGATATTGGTCAACGCTGCCGAGCATTTTGATCATAATCACCATCGACGTTATGACTTATATCGCCATCTACACAAAAAATCCCGTGTCACGTGTCACCTGTGTCACAAATGTGCACGCATTTGATTCAAAAGATCACTCAGCGAGTTCAAAATTAATTTTATTTTGTGTGCATAATATGGGTGAGTTAATGTGAGCAGTTTTGAGTTTGAGAATATCCCTAAATAGAATGCTAACAGTTATTTATATACCTAATAGGGGCAAATAAATGTATAAATATCAATAAAAGCATTATTATTATAAACATGTTCTGGTTAAATTAATATTCGATGTTAATATTGACAAGAGAACGCTGATCCACGTTTCCAAAGAATATGTCTCTAACTGTAACATAAATTATAACCATTATTTTCCAACCAGATCATTTGAAAAGGTAGATAACATCTTCACATTTCATTACGTAAATCGCAGTGTAATAAATCGCGCCATAAATCCTCCAGATGTAAGCTGGCACTGGTCCTTACACGGCGTCTAACAAACCTATATTTGTTTTACAGCTGTTTTTATGTATGTATGTGTACAAGCAAAATGATAATATATCTCCAAACAGTGGTGTGTACAAATTGGAACCGACTAAGCAATTGTTAAGTAGCCATTCATTTTTAATTCTTAATTTTAATGTGTATGGAAGTTTCGTTTTTTCATTATATGGATGGTATCATAAAAAAACATTTTAATATATTTGACAAAGGCTCTGTTGAGCTGACCCAGGGGAGAGTTGTTGTGCAGTATCTATCCTTTACTACACACATTTGTCGCCCTCATAGTCCCATAGATATTTATTTTCGAGTCTTATTTTCATTTGTGTGCCATGTAACCATATTTCATATCATCTTAATGAATTGAATGAGGTTAAAAAGTATGTCTCGATTATATTAACCGATGCGATGTGCGGCTTGATTGGCTAATTTAGAGGCGAAACTCTTCATTTCCGCATTCGAACAAAAAATGAATCAATCGCGGGCTTACTGTCCGTGTACATATGTATAACGCTTTCTGATGACCCACGAAGCTTCACCTTTTACTCGTGAAGAAAGACTCCTTACAAAACAATACAGCAGGTTGTAGTTCGAACAGAGGTAGTAAATCCGTGGATTCGTTAATTGATCTTATGCACGAAGCGTGAGAGCGAAATTCGCCTAATACACTCCAAGACCTTCTTATCGGTAGTGCCACCTGGCTGCTATTGTTTTGTGAATTTTTGCGAGTGAGTGAGTTGCAACTCGTTCGTTACAAGATGTTGGCTGCAGAAAACACAACGTTTTTCTTGATGATCGCCAGTGAGGAATAATGTGGATAGACGGTCGATTGACGTACTGACTAATTACGCAGACTTACAAGTGGAACAGATTCCCAGTTAGTTGCCTGTTCGACCATACTCCGAAATCGTTAAAATTTGGTTTCGATATTGATTTTTTGATTTTTATTTACATTTATTTACGAAAGGGACATAATCGCAGCTATATAATAGTTCTATTATTGCTTTTATCGGGTCTCTCTTTAAGTTAATAGCCGCTAAACCAGTACGGTAAGTGTTTATCGCTGCCCGTGGATACCTGTAATACGAAAGACCCTTACGTTTTACCTTAAGACTCTCCGGCAATGCAAAAAAATACATTCTACAGAGATAAACATCTGATATAGTTGTGATCGTCCGATAAAGTGTCAAATACTTGTATATTTACCGCTAATACATACTGTTAACTCTCACAGTGCTGTCAAGGTTCACTTCAAAGCAAAACAAAGTATCTATTGTTGTTAGTCTTGTGATTCATTCGATTAGACTAAGTTGTGAAATAGTGAAGTGATTATAAATTGATACTCATTGGCTTTATTAATTTTCATATACTTAAAACTAACATTACAGGTATCGTCAATTCGTTAGTGTACCTAATCATGTTTAAATTTATATTACAATAAATCTAAATATAGTTAATTCAATCAGCAATCCCTTAATTCAAATATTCACCATTAAATGTCATCAATATGGAATAAAAAATTATACAATTAATTTATAATTCCATACCGCCTCTATAAACCACTCGGTAGCTCGGGACGCACTGAAATACCAGGCCGGTGTGGCACCCCCAAGCCAATACCTGAGTGCGAATCTTTTCTGTCTTGATTATGACAGCAAAACATAAGTTCACTTTATATATACATATTTTTCTCATTAAATATTTATAATACTTATTCCTGTGTATCTTAACACGGAATAAATATGTTTTACTTTCTTTCCAAAGAACCTTACCATCATGTCCGAGTATTGACGAAATTAAACTGCACCCCAGCAACCAGGACGCCTCATTGCTTCGTTTGTTCTTCAGCAGGGTGTCACATGAGCAGGGAAGGCTGACTTGACCTCAATAATGAATGCAATCCCTTATAATTTCAAAACTTTTATAAGACCCCAGGTTGAGTCGGTTGAAATTAAGCCAGACGTACCGATTACTGAAGTGTTTATTAGTTCACGCGTACAGTTGTTCGTCTATACTCGATTCAAAATGACCTTGTCCAGTCGATTCTTACTCTATTTATACCGTTTTTAACGGAAATAGCAAGTACGCTAACCGGAAGTCAAATCAAATTAAATTTATAGTACCAGAACTTCAAATTAACTTAAGCTATGCAGATCTTTGATATGAAACATTGAGATTATTTAAGAAACAATCTTATATAAAATATGCAGGGTTCGAGGATATATATCAATGGATATATATCATGATTTATATCCGATATATATCTAATGATTTTTTATGATATATATCAACACAAAAACGGTTTTCAAATTTTATATTATTGAGTAATTTTTGGCGTTTGTTACTGTATTTCTACTTCCCAAATGTAGATGGCGTTGGAGTAGAAATAAAACATACTCCCTAATAGTAAGTTCTAATCCATAAATGGCAACACTTCTGCCGGTATCAATGGCATCAGTCGTTTTACTAGCTGACCCGGCAAACGTTGTTTTGCCATATAAATTATTTACTAAAAAACAATATCAAACCCTTAACGCAATAGAGTGTACAATATTTTTTGTTATCCCATCTTTAGCTAACACTAACAAACTGGACGGTTTGCCCACTCGAGAGCATGCCACGTATAATTGTCCGTGTGAAAAACATGGTGTGATATGAATTAATGATAAATTTATTTGAAAATATCACTGAAATAGTAAAATGATAATTGTAAACGTCACTATTACGATTGATGCACAAACAATAATAATAATGGCCGAAAACTGTTGGTAGTGAGAAAAGAGATCTCATCCCTACTCCGTGTTGTTTGCTGGATCAGAAGTGACACCGGTAGACGCTTGGCGGGGATAACCGATGAAGTGATAATTAATCAGTTATCGACCTGGGTTGAAAATTATTGATTACTAATATTGCTATTAAAAATAGGGATTGATGGTAGAAGGGTGAAAATTTAGGGTTGTATGTATTTTTAATGCCACATCATAAAAAAAAATTAAAAATTTGTCCAAAAAAAAAACGGCTTGACCCATTTTGATGAAATTTTATATGTATATTCAGTAGGTCTGAGAATAGGTTGTTATCTATTTTTTATACCCCTAAGTGATAAAGGTGGTCCACCCCAAGTTTTATTTTTTTTAATTTATACTTATATATATATTTGTAAACTTGACAGTTTTAATAGCTTCCCGATAAGAAACAGTAAGAAATTCCGAAATGTCGCGGCACATAATGTGACTAAAAAGATAGCTTTGGTTTTGGAGATTCATCACTTTGAAGAAATTTCGTAGATCTGATGGCATATTGTCCATATTTTTCATTTGTACACCTCCGTCAAAACGGTTCTCAAACTCTAGCGGCAGATCAAAGCCTGAAAAATGTACTATGAAAAGGCATATAGTTTCACATCTATAAAACGGTATAACTGGATCCAAGCGTCAAGGTTTCCTGTTCGTAATTCATGACAGCGGCGTATAGATACGCGATGTAAAAAAGCAAAACATGACTCGCTTTGCAAAACTTTATGGTTTTTCTATCGTCTGCTATTTGCTCTGATGTATAACAGTGTACAATATATTGAAAAATGGAGACGCATCAAAATATTTTGTAATTTGTATTTTTTAAGTAGAAAAAATTCATGACATTCCCATTATTATAGACATGGTGGGCGTCAGATATATGAACAGATGTGGTCACCCATTTACAAGATATTTAAATTAAACACATCTGCCGGACTTATTTTCAAATTATGCTCTTATTGTATCTTGAAAATAGCTAGCAGATTTTACATTGAATATTATTTTTTGTTTCATTGTCGAGAATTGAAAAATTTCCTATACTATTGGCTACTAACTCCACTAAAACACAACGAATCAATAATTACTTTAAGTTGCTACGCACCAAACCACCCCAGAGGGTTCCGCGTCATGGAAAGCCGTCAATCATCGCCACCTTACACATCGGTATGATTAGGTATATAAATAAACCATTAAAGGAAAATGAAAAAAACCTCAATGGACAGTAACGTTACAATTTGTGCGAGGCTTGTTATATTAAATTGTCTTTGTACGGAATGCGAAGAAAGAACTACCTGTATTACCCTTCCAAGGTTTTTTGCAATAGAAAGGGAGCGAGGACACTTGAGAAAGCAAAACGAGCGTTGGGTATTTTTGGGAGATTGCTTTTCACGCCATGTATGAAGTGAACAGGAAATAACTCGATCTGAAATCCACAATCAAAACCTCAATACGTAAATATATCACATTATATATAAAATATTATAAGCAAACTAGTAAGTATTATACGTAAACAATAATAAGAAAATAGCGTCCTGTTACTAAAATCAATCGTGAAATGTTCTTGAAATATTTAAATTGGAGCCGGAAGCTAGGAAACGAAGTAACCTACCCGCTTTCTTCTTGGGAAGCTTCCCTTCGAGATGGCTTAGATGTCACTGAAGTCCAAAGACGGAGATGACTCGTATCATCAAGTTATCCAATAGGGCCTAATTGTTACATCTTAAATTAATATTTTCATACTAGAGAACTGCTATCGTCGTATCCTTTATCGTAATAATTTATCATTTAAATTTTAAATTATGATGAATGCGATTGTACCTTATGTATGTATGTGACTGTGGAGAAAATGTATGCTGACTGAGTATGTGAGAGAGAGAGTGAGGCTAGAGGCGATAGCGATATTAAAAATATTCGATATATATATCATGTGGCACCTTCGTCTCAATCTCTTGTTGACTTCTGAACTTTATCGTGTGCGTTGTATTACTTGGAGACTGCAATATTTATGAGGTATATAAAAAATGCGTTTTATTCTTCAATTATAGGTCATTTAAACGATTTTTGATTGCCACTTCAGTCAGTTGCGTTTGCAACCTATCAGTATTTTTATAACATGGACATTTGAAACGATAGGCCGTTTCTCTACGGTTTCTTAACTTTGTTAGTAAAAAGTATAAGGCATTACTGCGAATTTCTTAAATCTATTTTTCACCAGTAAAAATATTCTCATACATACATATATATATATATATATATATATATATATATGCAACTCAAGAGATGGACGAAAGAAAGGAAGATGGCAGTCTTTTACAAAAAAGTAGATAAACCCCAAAAGTGAATAGTGTTAAAGTCCTGAACAGTGAATAATTTAACTAATTATAATAAATTAATTTGATACAAGCGAATCAAATGCTAGTACATAAACAAAGCGATACAGTACATGCCTATTCTGTGGCTTGCACCCAAAACTTTGTTGTATTTAATTTACATAATAATAGAGTTTCATATACGTTTTTTTTTTCAAACTTGCCGAACATCCCAGGGCTCTGTACCAGCCAGTTTAGTCCCAATTATTCGTATTTGGTGGTGGCATTCTCCACCTGCCGGGCTTATTCCTTTTAGAGTTATACATAATGTTTTAAAATGATTTAACAAGTTCCCATAGTAATGTCCGTTCAGATGGCCTGACTGCCCGTTTACATATTCTACTGATATAAAATCTACTCGTGCATGTACTTAGGTAGCCTCCAAGATGTGGACTGTACTGTATGAGAACCTTGTGAACTACTTACTGTACTAATACTTGTACTAAAAAGTCCATTAAATTATTACTATTTATATAACAAATCACCATTGTTCATTTCACCGCTGTTTGGTATCGATATGAAAAAAATGTTTAAACAAACAACTATTAATTGGAAATATGTACCCAAACTGCCTCTTGACTATTTGATTAACGGCCTACTTCGTTACGGTTGAAAAATTAATTGTATATAAAGATATTATATAGCCTACATATGTCCAGCCAGAATAATGTAACTTTCAAATGGTAAAAAAAAACATCCAAATAGGTGCCGTGGTTCCAGATATTAACCTCGACATATGCATAAAGTCACAGAAATTTGCACTCTCTCTTTATTTATTTATTTAAACTTGTATTCACAGTGTTACTACCAATGTATGTTAACCATTACACATATATTGAACTCAAGCCAAATCGAACACATATTTTGTAGTCTATTCTTTTTTTTTTTACAATACTAAAAGGAGGGGTGAAGAACGAATCTAGAAATTAAACAAGGCAACGATAGTACATAACAGCACAAACAATACAAAAGGTTGCGTCAATCTCACTAAACACAGATCCACAGCTAACCATAGTTTACAATAATGTCAATTTTACAAGTGGCATAATTTAGTACAGATTTAAAAAACTTCGCAACTCAGATTCGCAAGTACTTACGCAAGAAATAATACAATAAAATAAAATTAAATTTTACTTTATAATTTTAGTAGACTACACGTCCGCGGGTAGTTTCAGAAAACGCAATTGTTACGTTGATAGAAACCGCGTTAGATATAATTACTTGTTTTTGGGTGATTTACATATTTTTCTCGTTTTATCATAGAAACTTAAGCCTTCTGACACTTTATTAGTAAAACTGAATGAATATCCCTGCAATAGTTGAGATGGACAGACAGAGGCTTTTTTATACTTTATAATGATGAGAAACGGCATAGTTGAATTGCGATTCCACCGCCTCACAAGTTTCGTCAGCACATATTAATATACGGAGGACAAGCTAACGTAAAACTTGGTTTTGTTGTCTTCGCTAATCTGTTGTTAATAATAAATTTCGAGTAAGCTTCGAGTAACTTGTCTTCCAATAAACTAAGCTTGTTAAAATATTTTGAGGGACGAGTTTTATTAACTTTGTAACAGTTCGACCACTTAATTTCGTTACATAAAGAACCTCTTATAAGTGCCCGTTCAGGGCTTTATGTGCCCTAAATTTACTGGAAATGAAAGAGATAAAAATTATGGTTATAAAATATACAGAATCTACAGCTGTTCCACAATGACCTCTGAACGAGTACGACAAAAAGTAAAAAAAAAGACTCACTTTTTTAGAATGTAATTTTAAATATTGTATTATAAAAAATACGCAATAAAATCACCTGTTTTGAAGTCAACCACAAAATAGGGTTCAGTAGAAGGACACTCTTAATAAACATACATAACGCACACAGTATCCCGTTGTCATAGATTAAAGACTGTCATCTACAATTTGTCAAGGCTACGGTTTCGGCCGGCAGCCTCGTCAGCGCTAATTACTCGATTCAGCTGTCGGCAATATATCTATCTACCCTTGCAAATATATTGGCTATGATGTGATGTTATTTGATTTCATTTAGTATGTCAGCAGCTGATAAACGTGGGAACTGGCCGGAGGGTAGTTGGTCATCGTAGTATCGTCAGCATGGACCCGCGTCCCTAATATCAAAGGTATCACCGATGCGTTGCTGCGAAATTGACGTGAGATCCGTTTATTACTGGCTCTCCGGCTATAACTGACAAGAAGAAAATATGAAGGACACCAGTGTTGATTCTAGAATGGTTGCTAGCCCAGTGGATATAAAGCTCTACCACATCGCATGAATACCGTTGTGATTAAAGCCAATAATATAGAGCCCAAATACTTCCAATAGAAGGACCGTTTAATTCGTCCATCATAGAATAGGAGATTCGATTGTCTTAGGTAGATGGATGGCCGCCATACAACTCATACATTTATATTTATTTATCTAAATAAATTAAGTTGATTGTTTTAAATATTTGTTTTATTTGTTATCTTTCTTGGATACTGTAGTATTAAGACAAAATAATAAATGAAGTATATTAATTATTAGAATAGAATGACTGTTATATTGTATACGTAATAATCATCACATACCAAAATGTTCTATTATACTCATCATTAATTAGGCGAGAAATAAAATACGATGCAAGCTGTAGCGCGAGTGTAAGTTTCAAATATAAAACAGCGAAACGCAACTATTGCGTTAATCGAGGTAACGCATACTTTTTAGTACACGTATTATACGCGAGTACAAGTTCCATAAACACAAACGAAAAAGTTATTCGTTTGCTCACTTCGATTATAGTATAGTTGTGTTCCTCATGTTGCCAACTTGAGTGATAAGTCAAGTACCACCCCTATAACTCAACCTATTTTAAAAGTTCACTATTTGTAAGCCTATACCGGGACTCGTGTGAAACTTAATTTAGGCGCATTAGGATTTTTATGAATGAGTTATCGCTGTTTCGCTTGAACCTTAAAGAACAAATGAGATAAAACGATAGCATCGTATTGCTATGACGCTAATATTTGATGCTTATTGTTATTGTCATAGCATTTGTTTCGCGCGAGATTTAACTTAAGTTTACCTTTAATGTCAAAGAGAATTAAAAACAAAAACTAACAATGCACAATTTGAAATGTTGGTGAGCTATATGGAGCAGTATTTTATTAGTCATAAATAAATAAAGTTGTTCTATGTACTTAATGGAATAAGATACTTTGTTTCTATTTCTCAAGCAATAGTAATTTCTTAATTATATTTCACTAAGGTCATTTATTGCTTTAAAAAAGGTTCGGAATCAAGCCCGTTGGTTTCGCTGATGATCGCGAATATCTTCGGCCTGGGCTGCTGCCAACATCTTCCGAACAAAGAAATTACGTGCTGCTTCTTGCCAAATATTGTTTAGTAAATTTTCACTTAATAGTATTAAATAAATTATTAACTAAAATGCGTTTCACTTCTCACACATCAAGTGAATAACTCTACTACTGCGTTTGCGTATTTTTTCAATACTTAACTACAAAATTACTCGAACGTTAAGTTACATTCAAGGTTAACTAAAAAGTTGGCGTAAACGATATTTTGAAACTCGTACTCGCAGTCTTAGTTGTCTTAACCATCCGCTAGAGGCGCTGACATTAACTCCATACATTTTGATAGTTTAAACGCAAACGCAGTGGTGAAGTAAATCCTTGCGAAAACTCACACTCGAGGTACTGTTCCTTTTAAAGGTTCACTGAGATAAGGGGATAAAGACAGCTCTATGTCCCGTTAAGCTTAGCGGAGATAGATTGAACAGCCTCAAGATAACTCGCGGAGCGTGGGGTTCTATAATAAGGCGTTGAGAAGAGTACAACGTGAAAAATAAGATAGAAAATGGTAACACATATTCATTTTGAAAATGGACATTTATTTATTAATATTTTTGAAAACAGGGAGCTTCAAGCATCGTCGAATTTAAGCTAGTCAACCAGTTAATGAATTAACGAAATAATGGCGTGAAGTCCTTTGTGTTAAAGGATGTTTATCTTTGTACGGTCAAGTTTAATTGCTGGATGATACCCGATACATGGTCGGTAATAAAGTTGTTTAGAGCTTTGGCTTCTTTCTAATGAATTACCATGTAAGTTGTAAAGTTAAACAGTCGAAACAAAAGGGTTTACCACTTTCTTTTTAGCATCCGATTCTTGTGGTATTATAAGTCCGGATGTGCCCATGAGTTTGCCTTAAGGTTGCGAAAGCCTTAACATTAGCATTCCAAACGATGTTGTAATGTTAAGTACTAATAAATTAAATTATATTTAACCAACAATCATTCAATAGATACATTATTTACCAGTGCCGCTATGGATACAGAATTATGGTATCTTTTGGTGTAATCCACTATCTAGGGCAAACACATTGAAATTCAAAGAAGAAAGAAATAACAAATTGTATGCGATTGAAATATCAGAATGATATTGAGTTTTCGCCTTAGTGGATCGTAAAACAGTATCGAAATATAGCCGAAACAAAATATGGGTTTGATTTTATGTACAAGCTTATTGCCAGGTTTAGCACGTGCCTTATAAACTGAACACGAGTGGTCTCATGGAATACCAAATGATTCGCTAAGGTGGGGTATATTTATTATTGTTGCGATTGAAGATGGCAGAAAATTTGTACGGTTCAACTCGATCAGTACTAGAGAAACATCTTTATGAGCCGTTAATTTGTTGATTGGTTTGACAAAATATTCCATAATTACCGACGAGAATTACTCGCAAGTTGCAGGATTCTTAACATTTATTTTTAACAGTATTCTCTCAGCATGCCTCAGACAATAGTATCGGCTAATGTTTTTTTATTACACATATATTGGTGAAGCGTTACAGCTTCATTTCATAGTATTAAAATTAATTTGAATATTGGCAAGAAAACTACAGAGTGCAGAGCCCAATCATTCAGAGTTGCAACCTACATGCCAATAGATGGCGTTAGCAAGCTCAAAATTAATAAAAATATTGCCTCTTCGGGATCGGTCGAGCCGATGAGCTAACAACGTAATCACTTAATTTTTTTCTCTTCGTCCGGATTTTTTCGTTCGACTCGAGCGGTAGTGTAAAATTGCAAATCTAGATAATTTAAAGTGGATTAATCCAATAAAAATAAACTGATGGTTTAATATTAGGGTGCACCCTTTAAGATAATATAGAAACAGTGTAGAATGTGGTGAACTTCCGCGGATGATCACGGATTAACAGCATCGAAGTCCCGCCGGCCGGCTTCTTCAGGCGTAAGATTGTCGTTCCAAATCATATCCCTGAACAAAGGATAATAAGAATCACATCAAACAAGGCAAGGTGAGTGGGCTGTTTATTAACTGCACCGTGGTCAGAGTAGAATTCTTGCTCAATATTTAAACTATATAGAAATAGTCAGGCATTGTGTATAGGTCTGATTAATATAAAATAACCGTACGCAAGTACACAGTGCCGATGCTATTTACGCGCATTGGCCACTACCTATATAATATTAGAGAATTTAATGTTCTGTATGGGTATCTAAGTGAAGAGGCCGCGTCAATCTATACGGAGACGAACGAATTCAATATTGTTTATTTACTGTAAGTAATTTGTCCAAATTTGACGTCGGATGAACATTAAATTAGGACTAATGACTATGTAAATATAATTTGCCTTTATAGGAGCTTACAGATAGAAAACTTTTAGCAACAACGTCGAGTATTTGGAGAAGAAGGAACACAAATACTAAATTAGTTTAGTTTAGTTTATCAGCACATAGCAATTCCAGTACTGGTACGTTTACTTATTACCACGCAGGTTAATTTAATATTAATAAATCCCGTTAACTGGCGAATTTATTTTATACAATGGCTTAAATTATATTTTTAAATTAGGAAGCTGCACTCATTTCGCTGTGAAAAATTCCGCAGGAACAGAATAATTTCCCACGATGAAAAGTAAATAGAAGTATTAACTTTGGCACGAATCACCCAATTATGTTTAGCTGTTAGCTGTAAAACCAGTTTTACAAAGAGGCTAGGTTATTATCTTAATATATGTATCCTATTATACAAATGTGCAATTATAAGTAACAATTAATTATAATGAAGAACTATATTAAAAAGCATATTGAGCAGTCAGTAATTATTGAGATCAATAAATTATTTTTCAGATAAAGGAAAAGTATCCTTCGTATCATATTTTTAAAATATCAATTCTTTTTAAACTACTTTTCTCTCCATTGTTCATCTAAACCAGAGTTTCCTAGACTTTTTTTTCTCACAGACCACTTTCAAAATTTAGCTGGTTCCGGTGGACCCCCTGCAGCTACATTTCTACCATATTGCCAAAACTCGACAAAGTTTTTACAACTTACAATCGCTGAGCTTCTTAAAATATTATCTGCCTACATTGATATGTGAAGTCAAGCCAACATTTTAGTTATTCACTATGGAAAGCAGATAAATATTCGTGGAACCCCGCTAACGAATTCTGAACCCCGATTTTTTGTCACGCCAACGTAGACCCCCGTCGAAACCTCCGTGGACTCTTGGGGGTCTACCTGGACCACTATGGGAACTAAGGACCAGCTTTGATAACACTTTTGCCAGTGAAGAAAGATTCGACATGACTGAAAACAGAACGTCGCAGGCAGCGACGGCTTCTACGTTTTCACTATTTTGAACAAAAAAAGCACGGGAAACTAAATCAGCTTTTAACATTGTACAAAGATCAGGTTTGACCATGAGTGGAGTACTATTGTCATATTTGGGCTGGTGCTGCCAAATGTCATCTATCAGAGTTAGACTCGATGGAGAGGTGTGCAAATAAGTTCATTGGGGTTTCTTCTGCATTAATTCGCCGTTTCTTCTCCTCAATGTTAAAGCACCTTTTCGAAACGGTAGTAGAAGCAAAAAATGACGTGCAAAGTGTATTTACAGAATACCTATATGATTAAATGATTTTGAATTTGAATTTGACAATGAATACTTGTTTCTCGTCCAAGTTAATTCCCAGTTGTTGCACCGTTCGATCGCGAGCGTTTTATTAAATTCGATTCGATTGTCGAGCTGTGTTTTGGCGGGAACGAGTCCCCTGGGTCCGGCAGCTTCGGCTGCAGCTGTTAAGTATATTACAATCATGGAGATATTTATCTATAATTGTTCAACCCTGGTTGCTACTTCTATTGGAAAAAAACTTATGGAATATGCTTCAGTAACAGTATAATATATAAAAATCGAAGCTGATACACCACTAAGTTACTGTTGTAGTAAACAGGGAAATTTTAGTTGTTACGTTTACCTAGAAATAGTGTAGCTTTTTTATTTGTTAAAGGTTTTTTGAATCGGTTAAATCCTTAAGACAAAAACGAATTTGCTTCTTTGTAATATTAGTACAATAGCATTTTTATAAGAGAGATCATATTTTTATCAAAACAGTGTCGAGGGTGCAATTGGTTGTAGAAACTAACGAAAAATACTTCTAGGTCTCGTAGCGCTTTACAATATACTCGTAATCGTAGCGCTGAAGAATGCGCTTGAAATGTATAATGTGTTGAACAACAAATGTTGAAACACAATGTGTTCCGGAAAATAAGCAGGAGAACTTAACCAACAGAATATTAAACGTTCAGAACATTAAATGTTCTGTAAATGAGAACCACGTCCATTACTACCTCCGCTTAGCTAAACTGAACAACTCCAGTATTCGCTCACGTTCTATATTGGTGAAATTTAGTAGTCCTCGCCTGCGCGACGAATTTTTGGCGGCTGTAAGCGAATTTAACAGAGCTAACCATGACAATAGGCTAAATACGAGCCATTTGGGTATCGGTGGAGACAACAAGGACCCCATATACGTCACAGAACACCTCAGTGCCGAGACCGCGCAGCAAAGCGAAAGAGCTACAATACAAATTTGTCTGGGTAAGCGACGGAAAAATTTTCATTCGCAAAAATTAGAGATGTAACTATTATTATGTTAAGAATATAGATTTGTTTAAGAATTTTGATCATAAGACGCTAAATTTGTTATTGTATTACTTAAAGGCACTTTAAATTTTTATTATCAAAATGTTAGAGGATTAAGAACAAAAACCGTAGATCTCTTTAATAATGTTGTTTACGCTAACTTTCATATAATAATTTTTACGGAAACATGGTTGAACAGCTGCGTTTCTGACAGAGAACTTTTTAACAACCGTTACATAATATATAGACGCGACCGGGAGAATAGCGGGTTTCATAATAACAAAGAGGGAGGAGTGTTAATTGCCGTTTCAAGCACACTTAAGTCTTACCGCTTGTTCGATTATGAATCTGATTGCGAAGACCTCTGGGTCCAAGTGGACTTTCATTAAAAGAAGGCAAAAGTTGAGCATTTGTACGTCTGTAGTGTCTATATACACCCTCCAGTTCAATCGCATATCATAGATAATTTTATTAGCAACACCAACCGTATTATGGAAAAGATCAGTGGCGATATTCTTATTGTCGGCGCCTTTAATTTGAGTAGCTTATAGTGGAACACTACGGCCAATTCACATTGCTTACCTGCTAAGTCTAACAGCATGTTAAATAATACTTTTTGACTTTATGTCTTTTAATAATCTGACTCAGCACAACTTTTATTTTAATAATAAGGTCAGAATACTCGACTTACTACTAAGTACTATAACTATATCGAAATCGATTGTATGTGAGGACCCACTATTCATAGTGGACCCTCTACATCCACCTTTATAATTCTGTATTGCACTTAATTACATGGAATGTTTTAAATCCAATTGCGAATCTCGGTTTCTCTTTTATAAAGCGGCCTTTAATAAAATCTTATCGGATCTAAATTATATTTCATGGACCGTACTGCCTAATTGTGCCTGTGTTGATAACACGATAGGAATTTTTTATAAATTGCTTCGGATGTCAATTAAAAAACTCGTTCCTAAATCTAGACCTCGCAATACATGCAAACGTCCTATAGGGTTTTCAAGGTCGTTGATGGGAGTAATTATTGAAAAACAAAAATACAGATTAAAATATCTTAAATATGGTAATCCGCGCGACTAACTTACCTTTGAACTACAGCCTGACAGATGCATCAAGTTAAAAAAATCTAATTATAACACGTACTTAGAACGCTTAGAGTTCATTTAACATAAGAGGAGCGGTAGTAGTACTTACCCTCCTCAAATGTCCCTTGGTAATGCCTCTGCAACTACATGACCAGAAATCTGCAACCTGTTTGCGAGAGAGTTTTCCTCCGTGTACAATACAGACAAACACATGCACCTAATAATTCTTATATTCTCTCTGCGAGCCAGTATCTAACATCTTCATCGGTTACTAGAGACCCCACCTTGAAGGTGTTAAAAAGACTTGACGCCACAAAAGGTGTTGGCCCGGATGGCATTCCGGCAATTTTTGTTGTTAAATGCGCTAGTGTACTGTGATTACCTTTGTGAATAATATTAAGTAAGTCCTTCAGTTCTGGTGTACTTTCAACCATATGAAAGGATGCTCTTGTAATACCTTTACTGAAAAGTGATGATGCTAGTCTGTTCAAAAACTACCGGCCAATATCAGTAATTAGTATTTTCGCAAATTGTTTTAGAATGGTGTTGTATCCGATATTATCGTGGCACTTCAAATAATGTATAGCAACGGATTATCAAAGCACGTTCTATGGTAACTAACTTGGTATCCTTTGTCGAAGATCTTGCTCAAGGGTTTGATCGAGGGCAGACTGTAGATTGGATATATACTGATTTCAGCAAAAGTTTGATAAAGTTGACCACAATATTTTACTTAGTATACTTGTGCCCGCTGGAATGGCCGGCGATTTCCTAAATTGGTGCCGATCGTAATTAAACAAAAGACAGTCTATGGTTATAGCAGGTGGTTTTCAATCTAAGCCATTCATGTCCCTAACAGGTGTATCGCAGGGCTCCCGTTTAGGACCACTGCTATTTAATCTATTTGTTAACGACTTAACCAATTGCTTTTTTAACTCGAAGATTTACGATGTTTGCCGATGATTTAAAGTTTTTTAGGACTATAGACTCTGCTGACGACAAAATGTTACTACAGGATGACATTAATAATTTGGTCTCGTGGTGCACATTAAATGGCATGAGTCTGAATACAAAGAAATGTTACGTAGTTCGCTATGGTCGGAAAAAAACTGTTACCCCGATAACATCTCATAAGCGGTAAATTATTGAAAGAGATTGATCATATTCGTGTTTCAAAACCTTAGGCTTTGTACTGCGAAACTGTAGAGAGTTTAAAAATCCCGCCACGAAAATTGCAATTTACACTGCCCTTGTTCGTAGTGGCTTGGAATACGGTTGTGTCGTGTGAATCCACACTATGACGTATATGTTAAACGTATAGAAAGCGCACAAAAACGGCTTTCATGGCACCTATCGTACAGCTGCAATCTGGCTAATACACTGCCAAGCTACGAAGAACGACTCCCCCATTACGGTCTGAAATCGCTCTTTGAACGCAGGAAGCAGGTTGACAACATGTTCCTGTATAAATTGATAAATTGTTATATTGACGCACCTAACTTTCTATTGCAAATAAATTTTAATGCTCCCGGGAGATTTCCAACATTACAGAATTTTAGACCTTTCATTGAAAAACCTTCTCGAACAAATCTTGGTCATTATTCCCCTTTAAATAGATGTACGAGGATTTATAACAGTGTTCACAACACTCGTACACTGTATGTCGGAGAGCACAGTCGGGCCGGGGGAGTGTCAGATAATACTAATCAACCAATTAATTTTGATATATTCTCTAACAAGGTAATCCAATTTAAATAATATATTCAATACGAAGTATTTTAATTTAATTCTATATTTTTTTTATAGTAAAAGTTGACAATAATAATTATTATTAATTCTTCATTATATTTACATTATTTTTACTAATTTTACTAATTATTCTGCAAATTATGTTGTTATGTGCTTGTTCTATTCGATTTAATTATGAAATTTATTTCATGAATGATTTTAATTATTATTATTTATTATCTTTTTAAAATGCTGTTCACTGTAATTGGTTTGCGCTTGTAATTGAAGTGAGACTTATATTGTAATGGTATTTTTTTTCTGTTTCGCTAGCTTTAGAGTTTACTTTGTCGGTGCAATGAATTAAAAAAATGACTAGTTACAATGTATAACGAGTTACAATATATTACGAGTTGCAATATATAATCAGTTACAATTTCCGATCGATATTAGTAAATAGTATCTCGTAATTAGTATGTCGTAGCGCTTATACATGAGCTACGAGCATAGCAACTCACGACAAACATTTAAGATGCTTTATATAATATGTGCTGGGCTTTTATTGTTAAAATGCTTTTTAAGAAAAAAAATAACATAATTATGATACAAGCATATATACGCTTTAATCAGTAAGTAGTTGTCTTAGTGATCAAGTCAGGCGGACTGCATAATTCATTGAGATATATGAATATGAAAAAAGGGCATTTTACGCGTAACTAACATCCCAAAAGTACACTCGGGAATGTTCTTGGTTTTATTTTGATGTGGGTTTAACCGATGGGCATGACATTCAAATGTGTGACACATTGGTGATCTTTGGCGACTCATCTTCGTTACTGATGTCACACAATGGTACAACAACACCGGTTGTTTGGTCTTTTTACCCGCTCATTGTGCTCACATTTATTTATGGCGTACCTCCAACACCATTCACAGTGTAGGCACCGAATAATTACATTCCTTTAACATCGATCACAGTTATTTGCTAATCTGTAAGCTTGAGAAGGAAAACCTCATTCGTTTTTACGCGTTAACGATCCCAAGACCCTACTTATCGAAACATAAACTTGGATATTATGATAGAATTAATAGGCGTTAAGCCGTCGATCATTAAGCAGTTGCTCTCGGGTGCTCTCTCCGGCAATTTGTTTAGTTTTTGTTGACGAGCGACATTAAACTTTTTGACACTTGGGCTAGATATTACTCTCCTACATTCTGCACCGGAAGACTTTGGATCTCTGCGTGAAGATACACTAATTTCCGGTAGTCAGCAGTAGGCCACTGATACTAATTAGATGCAACTATGAAGCCATGCAACATTCACAACTAGCAAATCATCGTTATATGTGTGTGTGTTGGTTGTTTCCATTGCAAGCACGTGTACCAAAGCCATAAGAGAAATTATATAGTGCTTCACATCTAAGTATAGTAGTTTAATCAATTAATTACCGTAGTCCGGAAATTTCTTGCATGTTTTGCTATATAAACTAATGTTTTTTGGAATTTAACACGAGTAGCAACAGTCCAATATATTATTAAATGCTTGTGAGTAATTATGGTGCCGAAACAGCTTTAGTTTTTTACTAACATAACTATCATGTGATCTTAGAGTTCATTTGGACAGATATTTAAATATCTACGCCGTCCGGAAAACAAGCTATCTTATGCTATGAGGGCGATGGTCTAAACTCATTTACTTATAATAATCGATATTAAAAACTTCACAAAAATATTACCTTTACCCTGTCGGTGATAATGAAATTATATTATAAAGATATTAATAAATAGTGACAAATTATCAAACAAACAACTCTTTAGATAACTATTCGGACGGCAGGAATAGTGTGTACCCTAATGACAGATGAAGCACACGCCCCATTGCTAATGGAAATAAAATGATTTGGCGTAAAAATAATTTAATATTACGACATCATCAGTCTCTATTCAGAATGTCTCATTTGTAACGAGCTACAGCGTTGTCACACGATACGACACGATATCATATCTATACTACGATTATAAAGAGAGAGTGCCTGTTTTGTGAATTTGGATCTATGAGGAGAGTCACCTAAAGTACCTATCTGAACAATTCTGTTACCATTTGAACGGTACATTATTACGAATGGACACAGGTAGTTCGTCCTGTATATAATATAATTGTTTGTCCCGAACAATTAAGTTTACAATAGTTACCGTTTCGAAAAGACGCTTTAATCTTAAGGAGAACGTTTTATTAACAAGGAAACGTTTTATCGAGTAGTAATCCGGTATTAAACCCCAACTCATTCGTTCACTCCACAGCCTTGACTTAACTTCCTGTGATTTATTTTTGTCTTTTTTGTTTTTAGTAATGAATGGCTATATATATATAAGCTATGACTGTCTACGAAGGAGCGATTTTTTACTTGTCGGATCAAGACTGATAAAAGTGTTTTCATAATTGGTTAGACGAATAGAACTATATGTTGAGCATGAGGGAGTATATTTTGAAAAGATATAAAGAAATAGTACTGACCAAGCTAGATATTCTTTATTACAACTGCTTATTACTTAAAATTGTCTATTAGTATAATCAGGGTATATATTTTAAGGTAATAACCCAGGTATGGGGGTAAGGCAGCGCTCAACAAATTGCGCCAGAGACGGCAATCCATCCAAGTGTCGATCGCGGCCGGTATGCTCAACGATTGATACCGGGCATGAGGTGGTCAGCGCTTCGTGTTTAATATGCGTTAGTTAACACAATATCGTATCCTCGTGATGTAATCAGCTTAAAACCGCGCGGTATGAAAACGACATAGTATTTCAAACAAACCACCCGTTGGTAATTTTGTGTAGGGCCTATTTGTGATAAGTATCGCTTTCATATTAATGACCGGCCGTGTTTGCGACGTCGTTGTGGCTTCAAATGACATTTGAACAGATGATGATGACCGTTCATTGAATTCATACCACATTGTGGTTGTATATATTTGTGCAATGTATAGACAGTTGTAACTAAATGTAAATTGTACCACCACTTATAGAAACCGTTCTAAGCTGGTTTAAGATGTGTTTATCGTTTATATTTTAGGCTATGCATGGAACAAAAGCAGCATTCGGCGCAGATTACAAAAATATATATTATATGATAACAAGAAAATATGCTTTTATTTTGTTAGATAGTTTTTTTTTGTTTAAATAGTACCAGTGATAGCATAACGGTTAAAACGTCGGTCTCACCCGCACGGGTTCGAAGCCTGCACGCTACTCTGAAATTTAAATTATGCGCATATAATTAAGTAATTAATTTAAGAAATCTGTAGCTCACGTTTATTCTATACTTTTTTTACTTTTGTTTATTTTTTTTTCAACCCTTGATTTTGCACCTTTTTTATGAAGTTGTATTGTCGATTAAATTCAAGTATTGTGTAATTTTCGTATAATAATACGATTTTTAAATAAATGTAAATTTTACAACCATTAGCGAATTTCAAAATATAGTTATCGCACTTCATCGAAGGACAAGATCGTGAAGAAACCTGCATACCGCAGAGTTCTCCATAAAGTTCTCTAAGGTGCGTGAAGTATGCCAATCCGCACTTGAACCACTTGGCTGATTACGGCCATAATCCATCTCATTGTGACACGAAACCCGAGCAGTAGTGAGACAATTATGGGTTGTAATGAATTTATAACTAAATTTTATAATCAATATAAAAATATAATTTAATATTAAAATGTAAATTGATTTACAATCATGTCATAACTAATATATTTAATCCAAAAACCCGGAAGGGTCATTATATGACTGAAATTGTCTGTAGACATAATTAGCGTACGTTGAACTGACAAAAGTATACTTAAGCCGTTCATGTGACAAAGCTAAATTCTTAAGTAACGAGTGCGGCATGAGTGGCACGTAACAAATGGGTGGTTCAACGTGATGTTGGGAACAATGAAACGGAGGTCAACACAAATGTGCTCCATAAATTACGATTACGGAATGTCATGCGAATTTGTAACTGTATCAATAAGGCACATTCAACTGTATATTTTCATGTAGGTATCTACTTAATTCATCTTTGTTGATGTATCAGATTCCTTCGCTCAAAAGCTGTCTGGAAGAAAAAGTTGCTTCTGGGACAGGGCCGCGTATTGCATACATACATAATTGCAGTTTAAATATTTATATTGCTACATATGTGTGTTGCACGCAATAAAGAATATTGTATTATTTTACAATAATGAATTTTCATGGTACTTTCCAAAATACTTTTATCTAAACACATATTCTAATCTTGTAACTCCTGTATTATATTTATTGTAACCATCAGGAATTCTTAAATACATTCGATCTTCTTAATTTCTCTAGACCTTTTACTATAACACTACAGTTTGAAACTGTAATTTTGTAGTTAAGAAAGTAAAAGGTCACTTGTAAGTAGGAAGCTAGGCCCGCCGCTTCTTTGACGTGTAGCGCGCAGAGAGGCTCTGCAGACAGGAGCGTGCGTTAATACGCACGAGACGTGTAGATTATCTGGTGATCAGCACACGAAGACCGCCTTGATCAGGCGTGCGTTAGGGCGCACGAGATAAATAGATCCCGGAGTCGGAGAGTAATAAAAGATTTCCGGCTAGAAGCGCGAGACTGTTACTGTTCCGGTAGAGACTTTCAGCATGAGACTCCTAAGATTCCAGTGTTGCGACCCACACGCGAGAGACTGTTCAGTCTCGTCACAGCTCGCCTTTTATATGTGGAATATTCAGGAATGATTCTCTTATGTTCTATTTACGAATTTAAAATTTCTATCAGCCTATTAAATAACATTACCAAAAATGATAAAACTATACAAATTAAAAATAAAAGTTATCATGATGACAATAATTTAAGACATTTGTCAAATATTTGACAACATTAACAAAACATTAAACCTAATAAAATATATAAAGAAATTACAGAATAAATGGATAAAAGATACAGGAAATTATAAAAGAAGTTAACCAAAGGAGTATTATAAGGGTTACAAACTATGCGAGTACCAAAATACTAGATATAAAAACATGTAAGTATCTAAATACTACATATATTTTCCCGATTCAAGTAAATTTTTTGGCTGTTACAAAAAAATTTTGAATTATAAATAGATTACCTTAAAGATTCATGAATCTCGTCTATACTTCCCTATCATACATTTCTCTCAAAAATTAGGGGTTAGGGTTCACATTCAATGACGCCTTCTCCAGGGGTAACACTAATACATTTGACCAAGGCTTATTTTAGGAGTTGTCATCCGCTCATGCTTAAAACCCTGAACTCGAATGCGAGATTTAAAATAAGCTTATTTTACGAGTCACAACCCACTCGTACTTTAGGCTTATTTAGAGTTGTAAGCCGGTCTTAAGAATTAGCCAAGATAGCTAACAAGTAAGAATTAGAATTATTTAATTTTGCGACGAAAGTAAAAGCCTAATAAGTATTTAGCCTTAAAAGTAAAAAGGAAACTAAACTTAGTAGTCACTTAGTTAAAGTGAAAGTTATTTAACTTCCAGAAAAGAAGATAAGAAATTAAACAAGACTCAAAAACAACTTAACAGTTAAAAAGTAAAGTTTAATGAATGAACTCCAACGTATAAACCAAAATCCGAAATTTGGTACTGAAGCAAAATGAACAAAAAAAATGTTGCACTGTACAATATTCAAAAGAAAAAATATATAGTTAGAATTGTATATACAAATATAATAAAGTTATTTAAACTTTGAAATCTTTTACATGCCACTTGGACCTAGAGCCACTAGCATCTTCTAAGACATAAACTAAGGGAGAAAGTTTTTCCACAATTTTGCTTTTAACATATTTTGATGCTAATTTAGCGCTAAAGTAAGACCCAGCATTGCTAAGAACAAAACTTTTACGCCATACTATGATATCACCAACATGAAATTCCTTAAAAGAATGGCGAACATTATACCTCTCGAGTGTTTTTAGTATGAGCTGTATATAACGCGACTTGCACCTGGTGCAATAATATCCCAGCCTAGCAGTCCCACTGCTGGGCTCGGGACTTCTATCCCATTGTGAGGCTAGCCCTTCCGCTGACAGTATGCAAGGCAGCAGACATATCACACGTCTATTGTACATCACCGTAAAGAGATTGTATGTACGGGTATTCACATAGTTATATGGTTCCTTCGCTGAAGATGATCATTGCTAATCTTTAATACGCATATTGAAACCATGAGAGGATCAGTTTCAATTTATTCTGTTCATTTATATTTAATTTTACTATCTTAAAAGCTTTCAAATCTCGGAAAGGTCGTCACATAAAAGCTATTTCTGGGTACTATTGAAGAAGCTCGCTTTTATTTAATATAATTTCTCACGAAAGTTGAACTGTTTCCCTTTTTCGTTTCATCATCTAGTAATGGAAATTAAGTTTTGAATAGTCAGAAAGCTCATCGAGTAGCCACTTATTTTGTAACTCATCAAATTATACTTGTTAATAAATACAACATGGAGTAATCAAAGCAGCAATCCTTCACTCGGCGTTAAGTAGGACATATATCAATGAAACATTTTCAGTTACACTTTAAGTACACTTTGTAACTGACAGTTCCGTAAAGGAATCTCTAGGTGATGTACGCACACAATTAAGATTTAAATATCTGCATCGATCGGGAGACGACGTAATGTACGGCACTGAGCCTGGCTGCACTGCCTGCCTGACAGTAGTAGCTCGTCGACGGTTCCTCCCTGCCGCCGCAGTTTCGCCGTGGCCACGATCCATGCAACTGGGTCGAAATATTGGCAACAAATAAAATCGTGAGTACCCATTACATAATAAAATCTCTGCACAAGTTTCGAAATGTGTCCAGGACCATTATTTGTTTTTTTATTGATTTATCCATCAGCATCTTACAGTACACTATAGGACAAGGATTCCCTCCGATGCGTTACTGAGCCCGATCTTTGGCTCTTCTTCTCTAGTATAATAAATAAATTTATTTTAGATTTATATTCATATAATAGATAAGTATACGTTTTACGTGTTGGGTGTTTGCGTCGGATTTGTTTGTATGTTCCATTCGTGTTCCAAACGTGGAGTTAAGGGAGCGAGAATTGTGATGTATCCATGTTAGTACTAACAGGGAAAATAATTTAATATTTTCAGGCAAATGTATCCCTTGTCGGCGCATCGCATTATGCTAATCCACATATTATTTCGGTCGCAGGTATGTCTTGTAAAATATGTTTTGTGCCTTTGTTCAGTACCGGCCGGTACAGGTGTTGCGAGAATTTGACAAGCTATATCATGTTTGCTATTTATATTTAAGGTATTTATTTATAACAAAGTGAATAAAAAAACGTTAACACACTCACCCCTGAACTAGGGTTCCTTGTGTTACGAGTTGCATGGACATACACAATATGACTTCACATTTCAGCGGAGTAGGAGTGTTAAAATTCTTTGAAGTGACAGAAAAAATTGTGACGATAATAGAGGAACATTAATTAAAACATGAAATAGATTATTTCGCTTTAATGGGTGAAGACATAATTATATTACATAACACCCGAAAACATTTGGGATCTCCGTAGCCGTTAAGACTTAGTCTAATAACATATATTTTATAAACAAGCTACTTTAAACGCGGTTAGTATACTGAATAAATATTAGCTACAGAATATGTAGGCCAATACCTTTATATGTTATATTTGCCCATATTGTGGTGAATGCCATATAATATTATTATAAAGTATTGTGTCACATATGTATATGTCAGTCAATGTATGTCGCTACAGTTTTGCTAAATAAATTGATATAAATGAGAAGAGTTACCCGAAATAATCACATATAACAACGTTATATTGCTTAAGTAACATATTTCTATATTAATGATAGAAAACAGATGTTATTTTGCAATAAATATTACTAGGTACTACTAGGTAGTTTACTATTTAAACGATTCATTCGATCAATATCTTACTCACGCAACCACGTGAATTTGGTACAAGAAATCATAACTTAAATAGAAATCAATTAATAATATAATGACACCATTAAGATTATGAGTCCATTTGGCGCATTTATGTGCCGTAATGGGGCAGACTAGAACTCTTTCTTCCCCAATCCCAATGCTGGCAGAACAGGGTGTCGTAAGAGGCGACAGAAGCCAGCCTGCTTGGTGGTAGGGCTTCGCGTATGGATTATATTTATTATCAATATTATTATTAAGTCATTAATATTATTAGTGGTATTATTATTTTTCCGTGAAGCCTGCCTGGCTAGCTACCACCCTCCTACTTGAGTCAGCCGCCAAACGACTCATCGTGTTCCGGCTGGGGCGGCAGGAGAGTCAGTACTTTCTTTCTTTCTTCTTTCTCGGCCGACAAACCGTTAGTGATGCCTTTGTTGTTACTAATGTCATGGGCGGTGGTGACCACTTACCATCAGGTGGCTCGTCTGCTCGTTTGTCGGCTATTACAATAAAAAAATATTTCATAGTAACCACAAATTTTATTAAAAAAACAACAATTATCTGTAAAGACTACAACATAAATGTTGTTTTTTGTTTTACGAAAATCGTGTCGTAACTGTTTTTTTACTTTAATAAAACTTACTGTGTGAGGGGCTACATTATTCTTTGATCCTTCTTGGCCTGAAACACTTCGGGACTTAAATTCACGGCTGAGGCAAACATTTTTTTAAGATATATATATATATATATATATTGTTGAGTCGAGTAGTAAATTTTAGTGGGGATTGTGAATAGAACAATTTTAATGTAATCCGTACGCATGCCCACTGTCCCCCCTGCTAAATCAGTCGTGGAGCTATTTGTTCCAAGCAACCTTAGGTTCTCGTAAGTATTATAATCAGCGAAAATCATCAGAAGAAGCGGTAGCTAAGTATTAAAAAGTATCAACAGACTTGTGACCGACCGCAGCTAAGGTTCAATGTAAAATGTAATTGTTTACAAATGTTCATAATTAACAAGTAAGCCACCGAACACCAGTAAGACTACATGCTCATTTACTGCGTCCATATAAAAAAAAACTATGCGCATAACGGCTTCTCTCAATCGTAAGTGATCGAGTCAGGCAAATTCGGGCGCGGTAGGTAATTATATGAGACGGCTCGGTGCGAAATTGAACAGTGATTCTGTTTGGAAAAATTTTACCATTAAGCTGGTCTCATCCACAATAATCCTTAAATCGACACACACTGGACCAGCTTTCTCTTCCTTCACATTGCTACCGTTAGCACCAGCGTACTCATTATTCAAAAAAGAAGAAATTTGCTCTACAATGGACCTTTAATGAGTTGAAGACTACAGTTATATGGGAAATTACATGAATTAAAAAATGTAAAGGAAATTCACACTATTAGCGAACATTTACTCACCAAAGGGTCAAATATTTAAACATCCCAACACATCCGGCAGCAATGTAAAAGCTATTTAACACGTGCGCACATTCCTTGTTATAAGATACGCGAAAGTTTTACTGCGGACGAACCGTACTGAGATGTCGACTCGGCTCGACGGTGGGTAGCATACTGCCAAAGCTCGGAGTTTCGAGCCGCTTCGGGGAGGTTCTAAAACTTACGCTCTGCGGTCTACGCAAGTTGAAACAGTTGGATCTTAGAAATATTATACATTGTGTAGGAGTGAAACTTTTGGCTTCGATTACGATATGGTATCCACGAAATTAATTATTCGTCGAGAAAGGGGTCAATGTTTTACTAGAAAATTGCTTTAGTACGGACCTCATCATAGGACCGTCTAGTAGACACTTTAAAGAAATAAAAATAGTCAAAACATCGCAGTATACATACAATAACTTAGTTTTAGAGGTCAGGTGCAAATGGATGTGTTCGGTGGACGTGAATGTTGCCTATGACGTCGTCCATAACAACTATTTTTAACTTACGTCAAAAGGTAAAGACAATTTATTTAATTCGTCTTTAATCCAGCAACTTGTACTGCAATAGGTTAACTTAATTCTGTATATTACAGAATTATATAAGGCTTTTGGTTTCTCCAACAGTTCCTTTTAGAGTAAACAGGTAACTCGTTTGTTTATATCAAGATTCGAATGATCGGGTTACGACTTAATAGTCATAATAACAATTACGTAGTAAGCAATAAATTATTACTACTTGCCGTGAAATTACTGGAGGGTGTTCTTATTAATATTAAATTCCCGAGATGGTGCAAAACAGTAATATCAATATCATATATATTTTGATTTTATATTCGCCTGCCGCTGCGGTAGTATATTCGCTGCTATAACGATCGGTCAAATTCTCGTATCAAGATATCGGAATCCTGCAATGGATGTTTAGAGTACAAGATGACGATCGAGCTCCAGCCGTGCCAACTTAGTCTCCAGGTCCTTGTGGTATGTGGCAAACTTTATTTTAATCATTATCAGAGTTTATTACAACAGATATGCACTTCATTATAACAGATTAACGGCTCCCATGAATAGATTATTTGAATGTAATCTAATTCTAAAGCAGTTATATAATTGAGTTGGGATCGGATCTCATTTAAGATGTTTCTCTTCGCAGTAGAGGGTATTACTAACACTAAGTTGATGATTGATTGAAATTTTATAAGTGAATGCACTAACAATCAACGTCTTAGGTTTCATTACTATTTACCATCAGGTGGGATTGTTGTCAAGCATTAACTTATATTATGTAAAAAAAACGTTATAGTGATCTGTCATCGATGTAATTTGATTTATCTTAACACTACTATATTACCTGATAACAGGGTCTTAATAGCCAAGTCCAGTAAAATATTTTTAAAGTATTAATAAAACTATTATTAGTAATTGTTTTCGTTGCAGTTGTATCGGGCAGTATCCGATACGTGTTACCGATGCAACGCCAAGTGTTATTTAGGTATTGATAAAATTCACAGTAATATCGTGTGGAGCGCTCGCTCAGATACTTTTGAACTTGAATATGTTAGTTAATATTAAATAATAATAATATTTGTTCAATTTTAGTAGTCGGCTTTGAGTATCTTTGTAATTAGTCTCACGGAAGGAAATACCGCTATATCAATATTTTTTTGGCACGTAAAGATTAGAAAGTTATATATCACCATAATATTATATAGCACCTACCTTATGTAAAACCTTAACATATTATACTCTTAAAAATATATATATATATATAAGTATATATATTCTTTATAACTTTATATAAGTATATATATATTCTTTTTAAAACATGAGCTTAAGCCAAAAATTACGTGAATTGACCGTTGTTGCTACAAAATGCTTCTAACAATATTCAAAAACCACAAGCTACTTAAATCTTATATGTAATAAAAGTCAAACGCTAAAGTTATACTCAAAAAGAAATAAGCTATAATCTATGTGTTAACTGCGGACACCTTTATAAATATATTTCGATAGTATTCCGTCCCAGCCCAACCTATCTAAAGTGCCTTAATAAATATAATCAATCAAAGCCACAAGTCACAAACTTGCCAAGACATGATGTATCTCACAGGTTTGTCATTTTCTCACAAAATTACACATATCCTATTAATCGCAATCTTCGTCCTCATATCGCTCATCTGCGTTAAGAGAAGATTGGACCGTCATTGGGCTAAAAGTATCGATAATGGAAGCCGATGCTCGGATCATTACTGAGCGGTTTAAACTTCAATGTAACTTATTAACAGAATAATGATCGGCGTAGGTCCTTACCAGGGAGTGCAGTTCCTTATATGTTAATTTCTGATAGTAAGTAGGTAAACGCTCATTAATACGAACTTTTAATACATCCACATTTTGAGTAACAAAAGACAATATTTTATTTAACTGAATAAAACTAAACTAAAGGTAATGACTAGTAAGCAAGCGTTGTTGAGAGCTGCTAATGGCAACTCTCCACAGTTAGTAGTTTCTCCGTTAATCAGTTTTTATTTAGTTTATAAGTCAACTGTTGGAGACAATCTTCAAATTGACCCGGATGACCAATCCTGAGTAATCTTAAATTCAGCGAACTTATAAACCGTTATTGGTATTTCTAAAAGGTACGACTTGCTCATTATCACATGAACCAGCTAAATCAGCGAGCTATGTCAGTAATACAATACTACAATGGCAGACTATTACGGATATTGGAGATGCGAGCGATGCGAACTGGCTGATTGATCATTTATCTGCCTTTCTCTTTAATAGGTTAACGAGTTACATAACTTAAATTCATGATACAGGATTGCGTGGTAACGATGCATTCCGGTTATTACACAGTGGTGACAAGCGTAATACAAGCTGGTGCATTCCCGTCATAATTGTAAAATCTGTCCTAAATGAAAACTGTTTTTACACGTTTTGTTTTAAGCTTACCTTTATATTTGCTGATAAGATGAAATGGCGCGTGTACGGTGTCCCTTTTTGGAGAGTATTCACGTTTAGTTGCACTGACAGTAATATACCACCTAAAATCAACCGCCACAGATCTATATTAGCAGCAAATTCTAAAAATCTTACCGCTGGTGAAACGTGAACAAAGTGGACTAGTCGGTATTCCACAGATATTATTGACATGTGCATCCGATTTTGCGCCATTACTGACATATTTTTTTCGTCTGTCATTTAAATATTAAATATTGCTCGAATACTGGAACCATTCCAACGTACAATCCGTGCTCAAAAAAAGATTATCCTGATCGTAGCGATTAAATATGAATATAAGACCTCTTTGCTCTGTAAGATTATGGAGACAGCGTTTCTTCGAACTCGGTCCGGCCAAAAACCTTCTCGCTTATGTCACATGCAATCGAGGCAAGATTTACGGGAAAAACGAGAAGTTACTTTCCCTTGTATCGCAAAGACCTTTGATAAAGTACTCGTAATGTACGCTAGCCTTATTAAAAAACTTCCAAAGGTATCTATCTTCCCTGGTATAAACTGCGGGAAGACTTTTCACAAAAAAGGAAATCTTGAGGGCCGATCAAGGCAACGCTGTACAGTATTCATGCAGGTAGATGGATTAGAACCATAGAAGATCTGCTCGGTCAATATGGATGGTGAAACCTTTTTCAAGGTAAGGCGAATTAATAAATCGCCACCTACCAGATAGTGAAAATTTATGTCCCTTCGAAAAATTAAACGTTTAATCCTGTCCATGATTCGGACTGCACGATTTTGTACAGCATCAAATGTATAAAACTGCCAATGCGCCAAGCTTAAAGCAGCAATCTCTACTAGGTCTGACTTGAGCATTAAAAAAAAAAACAATTGAATACTCCGCTGAAAAGATCTGCGGTGGGCCCCTGTCCGCAATAACGTTTTCTATTTGGCCTCGTCACTTGATATAGAAATCGTATGTAATTGATACTTTTATTTAATACATAAATATAATTACTTAAAAATTGTTCCTTAGGTAAGTGCCAACAATGCAATATTTGCGATATTATAATAAATGATTTGAAATGTCACATAGACAGAATAATATTGTTAAAATCTATTGCTGTGAAACGAGTTGTGGATTAATTAATTAGTGGCCGAATACAGGCGATTTCTCGTAATAGAGCGTTCCACGGCGCTGCTCCAGTGCAGCTCGGTGCAGAGTTTAATGCCCAAAGTAATCGCTTTCGCAGTTAACTAACTCGATTTATCACTTAACAACAATATAAGTCGCCAAGCCGACGACTTTTGTGGCAAAATTTAGTTAAAAGCTTTTTAAATTTTAAATTCTGTATGCAGTAAAAAGTAACTGCTTATCAGTTTAAGGTCATTCTTTGAGGGACTTGTTAGTTAGGTGTACCAATTTATTTTGTTCTATATACGGTATATTGCATTCGTATGACGTCGGTGTTCGGTATTATTTTTTCTGTTATATATTTATAATAATTCGGATTACTGCCAGCTTTAATTTTGCTTCGAAAAAATAAGTGTTAATTTACAAATCCTACCCGCACTTAAACAATGTTGTCGGGCGTTTAATTTTTACCATATTTTATTCATAGAGATATCTATATATTTATTAAGATTAGAATCAAATTTAACATAATCACTATCAAAAAATATATAAATAAATAAATAAACGTTTACACACTCACACATTACACACATATCTTTAACATTATTAGGTAACTTTTAGTAGAATTACGATTACGTTACATACATAGCAGAAAATGTGTTTTGGCCTACCAATAAGAAAGCTTACAATAATTAAAGTAATTATTGTACGGATTTAGCCCCGTTGCAGTGTTCTATTATTACAGGTTATCGCATCTTGGGCTCTTACTGCGCCTTTCGTCTTTAACCGGCCTAAATAAAAAGTATAGAAGATTAAGTTCTACCTACGCCTTTTATATAAAAATATAAAATTCTTTTAACGTACACTCTAACATCGTTTTCATAAAATTCAATGATTTTAAAACCTTCAATATTTAATTCTTAGTTAATTAATAGACAGTCTTAGTTTAATATTGTCAGCAAATTCGTCCAGAGAAGTTGGTTTAAGTCACAGTTCAAAGAAAAACTTTAATTCATGCTAAAAACTTAAACTCTGAAGCTCAATATTTTTCATAAGAGAACTTCACCTTTGGCTTATTCCTTATTCAACTTGTGAAGCAACTGAACTTTTTTATAAAATTTGCACACCTAATATTTGTCCGTAATAAAGTAAGAGTTCAGTATCTCAGAGCTTCGTAGCTTTGACGAATTTCGAATTTCGAACCTTAGGTAAATCTTTGTCGCCTCCGAAATAAAATATTATACATGGTTGGCTTACCTTTAGCCTGTTAAAGTATTGCAGATACTATACGTATAGTGTTCTCTTTTCGACTAAAAGAAGACTTGTAGTTTTCTCCACCACTCTCCGTATGCTCTCTCAAATTTTATACAATAGCGCTGAAAAATATACCTACACTATATATAGTATAATATACAATCACGATTGATTTGAACAAAGATAGGCCAAGAAGAGCGCATCCAGTTTATTCAAGGCTTGGACGCAATGGATTATGCTCGTGCTCATGCTAAGGTTATCTAAAACCTTTATTGAGGAATGGGAGTAGGTTTTTTTGTTAATGTAAACATTTTTATTTGAGTGTTTTTTTTAATTTCAATAAATATTTTTTCAGTAACACGTCATTTTGTTCCGGGCCGCCTTTTAAAAAATTGAGTAGGCCTACAGAGATATGAAACAATCTTTATAAGTAAAAACACTGCCTTTCCTGCAACTGTTGTTTCATATCATATTTCTTTGAAATGGGAGTACTCTGTATTTCATGACTTTTCTGAGGCTTCATAATCGTTATTAGGTACATTAATACAGCAATTTGTTAAGGTTCTAAAATTTAGTACCGAGAATTCATCTGTTCAAGCAGTTTCGATGTTTTCTCATCAGTTCACAACATCAGCTGGGACTAGTTTATGGGTTCCATCACACGCGTCGAGTGTTGTGGTAATATTTCAGGGTTACATAAAAAACGATGAAGAAGGGGATTGTGTCGCTTGGTTGGAATTAAATGTGAGGGCATTCGGTTCTAGACAGAATTCGAGCAAGATGTTTAGTAACGATTATTGTATTAAAGCGTACTTTTCGACTTTTACTATTGTTGTCATGATAAACTGTGTAAAAGGTCAATGTATTAAATAATAGTGCGCGTATACGGATATAATTATTTAAGACACTCCGGGGAGAACTTGTGATAGCTGCCGTGTTGTATTTATTATTATAATACAGCAAACCACAATTTCTTACATCCCATAATGGATTTTATTAGTTCAAGATAATCTGACAGATCTCGTGGTGTACTCTGCTCTCCAACAGACAAGGCGATGGCCTTACGTCCGTCCTAACAGAGGTACCTGACATCTACAATATACAGCTCAATCCTGACGGAAGTCGTAAAAGACTGTAAGGCTCATTTCCCGTCTGGCTAGCCTTCTTCTAAAACGAATCTCAATATTTTTAACGTATTTCTAGTACAGTGTCGTGTAGTAGCGTCAGTTAAGACACTATTTCATAGCTTTTTCAGTAGCTGTTAACGAGACCCTAGGTGTACAATGTACCTTAATCTTACACAAATCTTTTTTATCGACCTTGTAACTCAGTAGTGAGCCTGCCTGCCGAACTAAGTATCTATGGTTCGATTCTCGGCTGAAGCAGACATTTATGTGACAAAATAATAGTTTGTTTTCGGGTTGAAGGTTTTTGTGATGTCTATTTCTGACCACGCTGCCCGCCTGTTAGGGAATGTAGTGCGGGAGTGTGTGAGTGAGCGTGTATTATTGTATATTAGTCTAACAAATATGGTATGTATATATTTTAGCCGTATTAGGGCTGCTTAGAATACTAACCCCAATCCCATGCTGGTAGAACAGGGTGTCGTAAGACGCGACAGAAGCCAGCCTGCTTGTTGATAGGGCTTCACGTATGGATTATATTATCCGTAATATTATTAAGTCTTTAATATTATTAGTGGTATTATTATCTTTCCGTGAAGCCTGCCTGGCTAGCTACCACCCTCCTGCTTGAGTCAGCCGCCAAACGACTCGTCGTGTTCCGGCTGGGGGCTTGACAGCCAGTACCTTCTTTCTAACCTTCTTCTAATTTCCTGGGCGACAACGCATCAGTGGTACCTTTGGTCTTGCTGTTGTCCATGGGTGACGGTGACCACTTACCATCAGGTGGCTCGTCTGCTCGTTTGTCCGCTATTAACATAAAAAAAAGAACCTTGTCTGTACTTGACCGTCTATGTATATATTAAGTCTATTATATTAAATATAAATATATATTAACTCGATTTTTGTATTACAGAAAAGACCAGTATGCATTTACAACCTCAGGCCTAGGGGCTCGCTTAGAGATCTCTTTAAAGAAATTGATATATTAACTGTAGCATCACAATATATTTTAGATAGTACGTTAAAAAATACTCTGATATTTTTCTTAGGTAGATTATTTTCACAATATTAATACTAGGAATAAGGCTAATGTGATTGTTCCAAAGTTCAGACTAAGTAAAACTGGTGGCTCTTTCATGGGTAGATGTGTAAATATTTATAATAAAATTCGATTACAATTGACAGAAATGCCATATTGTAAATTTAAAACTCACGTCAAAGGCGTTCTTATGCGGAAAGGTTATTACAAACTTTCAGGGTAAGACTGCTTGGACCTGAGTTTAATATTAAGCCAGTTTAAGTGCGTTCTGTAACAATGAGAAGGAAAAAACTCTTCCGGAGTTTCTTGCCGCTTCTTCTTCCGTAACCACTCACGGTAGGGATTTGTTGAAGCGACGGCGTAGTTTGACGTTCGAAGAGTGTTTGTAAAAACCAACTTGGAATGAAAATATTATTTCATTTCATTTCAGTACTGTTTACTTTATTTATCTCTCCTAAATAACCAGCACATTGAAATCATGAAAATCTTTTAGCTTTAAATCTAGAAACTTATTGATTTATCAAAGTAGTTACTATGTTAAGCTTAAGTTTCGCGTATCTTTTGCAAACATCCTCAAGTTATTTTACGTTCATTTTCCATAAAAGATGGCTCAGTAAATTGAATGCCCAATTAAATTGGAAACATTATACAAAGTTCAATATTTAGAAAAAAGTAGTCTACAGTAGAAAATTAATTTCATTAGGAAGTGACGTAATGAACTGGCCGGAACAAATAATGGAATAACATGTTACCGGGAAATAACGAGAAAGGGGTAGGTTTAATTGTTTTCGTCCTGAATAAATATTGTAAAAGTCTCAGGTAAAGTTTGTTTATTTATTGATCTAGTATCAAGTATTCGTCTAGAGTTCAAAATCATCGTAATCATTAAGTAACGCTCAAGTATTATTTTAATAATTATTAATAGTATTTCTATTTCAGACGTATCCTTTAAGGTTCTGTTAATAACATGCGATGACGGTTCTCCAGCCAATTAGCGGGTAACTGACGCTGGCTGCTCCCGACCGGTTATTTTCTCTCGCGCCTGATAAATTCCCCTCGATACGCCTCCAGACGAAGTTAATAACTTCAACGACAGAACAATTACGAATATAGTGATGTGAGTATGGTATCGATACTGCGCCACCGACACATCAGTGAATATTCGTATGATCGAGAAAGTCTTACGCAATAATATTTATCAAACATAGTGATAGCTTACATCTACAACTAGTACAAAACACTGCTCAATAGAAATGATTAGAAGGTAGTGACGATGATTTATTTCGACGTTTGTTACCGTAATGAAGCGCTGGCACCGTGTCAGGTTAGTCCCCGCTTTTCTGGTAGGGAACACTCGCAGCTTATTGGTCGATCTGTCAGTCGCTGATTGGATCAGTATCTCGGTTTATACAAGACGTTAAAGGGTGCCACAATATTGTCAACACTAGGTACATATATAATTCCTCCCAAATTGACAACCTGGCCAACAAACTTAGCCACATGGCAAGATTCACGTTTCTAAAGTACCGCGAGTTGCGATGATATGCTAAATTGAGAACTACGCAACAACCTGCAGCTATTCGTACTATATTACATAATTTAATCTTCTCAGCGGCGAAAGTCCCTCATGTCATTATTACGGTCGTTAATTTAAGCACGTTTCCCCAGGTTAAACTTATCACATTAAGTATATATGTACATATATATGTATAAAGAGATGTCTTTACTGACTGATGGATTCATCATCGTAAAGTCTAAGCTGCCGTGATTAGGAAAAAATATTTTTGGACGATAGGTTTCTTTATTGACATAGGTACCTACTTTGGAAGGATTTTTTGATATTTCACACCTAGGGCGATTATTTTTTATATATTAATAACCGACAAATGAACAGACGGGCCACCTGATGGTAAGTGGTCATCGTGGCTCATGGAAATCGGCAAGACCAAAGGTATCACTGATGCGTTGTCGGACAGGAAGCAAGAGGAAAGTAAGAAAGAAACTACTAACTTTCGAGCCCCCAGCCGGAACACGACGAGTCGTTTGGCGGCTGACTCGAGCGGGAGAGTGGTAGCTGGCCAGGCAGGCTTCACGGAAAGATACCAATAAATAAATTGGGTTGAAAGATTGAAAATCCGCCGATTTTGAACCACAACCCATGCAAATTGGTATTCAGCTTTATGTTTACAAATGAAGAAATACGTATTTTAAAGTTTTTGGAAATTATCGACAAGTAGGTAAATTAAGTGATGAAAATTTGTTTCAAAATTATAAGACTTTATGAAAAACTCTCTTATAATTCAAGTATGGCAAAAATTAAAAATGTCATGAAATAAAATTATAAATATCTTTACATTATACCAACAAAAAATTGCTTAGTTAGGTGATCTTCCAACTTTACATTATCCTTAATCAAGTATGGAAACATGAAAATGTGACTATTTGTTTTTCCCTTTTTAATTTTAGTTTTGATTAAAGTTCACGATCTATTAATTTCGCTACTACATTCTTGATCTTATCTGAATTTATTGAATTATAGATCATAAAAATTATAAACATTTTCTCGCAAAAGCGCTTTAGTAAAAAATGATGTATAATGCTTACACTATTTTTGGTCATATTGCAAAAAATAGGGCTAGTTATCCTAGTTACTTAGTAACTTATGACATTTCTAATGAAAAAGGAAATTCAATACATACTTTCACAATATCGCGGACATGTCTTGAAAATAGATAAATAAATGAAAAGTACCTCCGCGTGGGCGCAAAGCAAGCTAGTCATTTTAAAAATAACTAGTTATTCGCCCTAGGTTCTTCAGAAAATCTACTTTTTACCTTTACAGGCAGCACCCACACACGACATTATTAATTTTTGTAACATTTTGCTCTTCTTTTGAAAAGCAATAAAAAATTCATTAACTACATATATAATACAGAAACATTATAGATTCGTTATAAGTGTATGAAAAACTAACGAAATTCAAATATAGTAGTACATATATTTGGGCTTCTATTTTATTAACAACGCCTACCTATATTATAATCGGTGATAATACATTATTTGAAAATTTGAAAGTCGGTGCAAAATTTGATAAAATTATTCCATTGTATCTATATTTATACGTATAAGTACAGACAGGTAGCAAAAATAAGTATAAACTATTGATGCCATAGATTTGTCCTGTACATCCCTAAATCTTCTTTAACAGTAGAAGGCAAAAAAATGTAGAAGTGCTTTCGAGACATACTCCCCATTTCGTCATTTAATACGAGTTCTTCAATTTCGTATGTCTCTCCGCTCTTAATAATAATAAATATGTGCGTGGGTTTCTATGTGAATAAAATTATTGTAATATATTTTCATGTCTGGTAAGTTTTGTACATATGAATTCCTCGTATTTTATTTGTATAAAGTTTCAGCTTTCGATATGAAGGCAGGCATGTTTGTTTCAGTTAAATTGTTAATAAATAGGCAAAATAAAATGATCTAAAAATCAATGAATAACCATTTGTGTATCAGAAAATTTTGTAGCAACAAATGTAAAATAAATGAGGAATTTAATTTTAATTATAAATTAATTTTAATATGTCGGATGGACAGCCTTGCTGGCGTGATGGTCAGAGACAGTGCTTGATTTAGATGAAAAGAGACCCTGGGCTATTCCACTAATGAGACCCTTTCAATCGTTGGCTCGTCGAATAGCTGTGTTCGTTTATTTTTCCAATCTACGGCGATCTGCAAATAATAAGCCGGAGCTTAATAGCATAACGCACGTGAATATTTTTCGTCTTTTTATATTTTCATAGCAATCGGATAACGTAAACTATACTTTGGTTCAATCTAGTATATACAAACGAACAGACCCTTTCAGCCGACCGCGTTGATCTTAACCAATACATTTTAATGTTCCTTTATTAGTTATATGCCTAGAATTTCTCCTCACTTTCAGTTCAGTATTTTAGTGTTCACTGTTTTTAAATAGTGTAATTTTAATTCTGCTAACAATTTGAATGTAGGCTCCTGTTGACCTTGAGACCGGAGGCTGATGCCTAGTTAGCGTGTAGGAAAATCCGGCCTCGGTCAGAGATCTTCGTGGGCCGATAATTGGTTAATCGAGGAGAGAAACGTTTGTACAAGAATTTACTGTTTCGACAATAATTCCCGACGAAACGTGTAACAGACTTATATGTTCAGTATACTGTCAGCGAGAGCATCAGTTTGTTTTTTTATCTTATTACAAAACATGTCATGAATTCGTCGCGAACATAAAATGTTCTTATCAAACTATATTTTTCTTCGTTTTATAAACCATTTGTTTCACCGAATTAGATTAACATCAGCGATTATTTTGCGGTAGGTATGTAAAAGTAGGTAGGTAAAGGCACACTATTCTACATTGTACAAATAAGATAGATGTCAGAAGTATCTGGTCATGGTTACGTATGTAAATATAAACGTAAGGGACTCCATCGATCTTTAGTCCGAGACAATATTCTCAGCTCCTGGTGAATTCTGTTAACAACTGAGATAATGGTACCGAGTCCAGCTTAGAGTTCTTCATCTGCCTTGCTAGCTCCCAGCCTCCTACATATGTATATATCCAATCGTGACATTAATTGAAACTTACTCGTTTGCATTGTAGTTGCAGTGTTAGAGAATTTAAACGGCCTTAGCCGGCAACACGCCCGTATCGGCGGCGACCGCTGCCCGTTGAGCGGTTGAGCAATTGAGTTGTCACTTTTTAACATAAACAAAAAGTATATTTTGCAAACTAGTCACACATACACTACATGGAAGTAGCAATATCTCGTTAATTTAGTATCGTTTATCGCCAGGAATGTAACAAAGTTAGCGATTTTCGCAACATTCGCCCGACATGAAATAACCTCGACGATTCAAAAGGAAGAAATATATTTCTTACAATGAATTTTTCCTCCTAAATAAATATGGTGCGTATTCTAGTTATATTCAGCAAACTTAATATTGTGATGCGCGTGAAATATTAAACTCCAGGTGGGTGTACTAGCAAACCACATGTATCTATTTACCTATAATTATGAAGCTTGCTATGAAGTGAACTATTTAAAAGAAAGCTATGCATTAAAAATGGAGTTATTTTCATAAAATGTAGTTTGAAAATTACTGAAACACGCGTTGAAAACAGGAAATTGATTAATGATTTGATTTGTACGCATTTATTAGAAGTTAGTTGTCGTTTGTCGAATATTTACATTTAAAAATGTTAATTTAAAGTTTTTATGCTGCTTCAAGGACAGTGACAAACTTAATGACTGAATGGTCAGCAATAGTAATGATAACAAGTGAGAACGACGGCTTAACACGCTCTCTGGGTATGCGATGTATATCTTTTGATAATACTTGTTAGCAATTTTCATATTTTACAACAAGAAGATTAATAACGATAGTCAATGCTAATTGAAAAATTATCAATTAAGTAAGTGTTAAAAATTTGACAAAACGAGTGGCCGTAATATTGAAGGTCTGAAGCGCCAGCTATATTTACTCGTAATTAAAAACAATGAGATGAAATCGAACGAATGAAACGACAAAAAATAGTTTTGAAAAAAAAAGAGGGATTGTCACAAAAAAGGGATATAACTACAAGTTATATAAACAATATGTATCAGCTGCTCTACCGATTAGTATATTTTCGTTTGACATAATATAAGATACGGTATGAAATAACAGTTCATGCGCATTTATCGTCAACAAATAATGAACAAAGGTATTACAAGCATAATTAAATTTTGTTATTACAATGATATAACTTCAGGATAATTTGGAAATATGATACATTAGGGGCGTGTTATACAAGACTATCAGTGTTAATGTTTGATATCGGCTTAAAATAAGTGAAATATGTGTAGATAATAATGCTTTCATTAAACATTATGGATTAAACCGTAGGCTAAAGGAATTTCACATGAACATTCTGTGGAATATATGAAAGTATAAAAGGTAAAGGGGATGCAACAAAGGGTTGTTCTAAATTCTTTAGGGACGGCGGTGGAAAGCTTCATTTTACGTAGGCTTAAATTTTAAATAACCATAACTTTACTTGACTCGCGCTCTCAAAGTACACACTTCGTACATACGTGGCCTAAATTTTGCGTGATTTAAAACCTATAGTATGTACATTTCAAAATTTAATGAGGCCTTTTAATTACTATCTACCTATCACAGCTCAAGCTAAATGAAAATGAAAAGATTTTTTAATAAACGTCTATTATTAAAAACTATTTTTAGGATGAATAGATAACTTTTATTGGTATTGCACATTAAAATATTAGCAAAGCTTCTAATAGCGTTAAGTTCACATCTTGAAACTAAGCTCAGGGATCGTCTTTTGTGGAACATAAAATTATTAATTAATTAGTTTGAAGAAACCCAAAAAAATATAATAAGGAACCTTGAGGGTTCTTCATAAGGGTTTCAAAGTTGTATGTCTACCACCTCGAACTACGAGTACGTCAGTGGTGAACTACTACTGTAACGCCACCTTCGGAGAAGAACTCCGAGGCAGTATTGATGCACTGACGCCGATGTGTGGGAGGTAAATGAACAACTATTTTTATTTATTACTATAACATATTTAAAATGTAAGAGTGATGACGTTTTATCCGTGATTATGTTCTTAGGTGTAACGAAATATGCAAATGCTTTTTAACATAAACATATGTGAATAAAGTCTGCAATTATCTTTCTATAAAATTTCGTTAGCGTTTTCCGCTGCTGGACTGCGTATTAAGTTAAATTTTAATATAGCTTAGAAATTAGTTTCATTATATATTCATAATTGAGTGCCTAACTCTAAAATTTAAACCGTAGTTTTATTTGATTGAATATGTTTAATGAAATTTTAGAAGTTTTGTTTTTTAAATTCCAGTATGTATTTATACTGTCCTTTTTTAGAAAAGGAATAATTTGTAGGTATTAAAATAAAAAAAATTCAAACATATATTATTCTTACTTTTGAAAAAGGCTCAATATTTATACCTGATGTGCAAAGTCTATACCAGAGGTTCCCAAACTTATTTTTCTCAAAGACAACTTTCAAAATTTTGCTGGTTAAGGTGGACCCCCTGCAGCTACATTTCTACTATATTTCCATAACTTAACAAAAAATGTGAAGGTTAGATCTAACTATGGAAATTTGCGTTGCGGCTGCGTTCCATCCACGAATTAAAAGTTTTCGAAAAAAGTGAGAATTGATTGGTTAATTAATTGATTGTGCTGTGAGTGGATGTAAAAAAAGTAAAGTTGGTCAATCAAAAAAGTGATTCCATTCAACTTCACTTTTTTGACATCTACTCACAGCAAAAGGAACCAATCAATTCTCACTTATTTTACTTAGAAAACTCCTCATTCAGTGTAATAAAAATAAAAAGAAAAATAATATATTTGCTTGTTTTATTTATTAAAATATGTATTATTATTACACAATTACTCACTCGAAAATTAAACATTAATAATTTCTACAATCACAATCACAAAATAGTCATAATTTTAATGGGATGGATGTACTTGATGGATTGACAGTAAATTATCAATATTTGGCTTCAGTTTTGTTAGGATTAACCGCAAATCTCCCCGTTCTGTGATATTCAATTTGCTCCTTTTTTTTGTTGAAAAGTTTGTAACGACACTAAAACTTTTTCGATAAGATATGACGACGGAACCGCTATCAAAAGCTTTCTCTCAATTCTCCACAGTCCAGGATATTTTTCGAGTATTTCTGCCTGCAACCAAAATGTTTGATATCCTCTTTTAAATTTCACCTTCAGCTCCTCATTAGTGCTAAGTTCGAGTAGCTCCTCTTGTAATATCACATTCTCCACTTCCGTTTCATCAAATGGATTTATAACCCATGGTGGTATTTCCGTCGTTAGAATATTTTCAAATCTGATTTTTTAGTCATCATGCAGGGCAATTAAATGTTGAACGTATCCTGAATATCCTCATCAAGGCATTCTACCTGTGACAAGTTTGAAAACTGGGAAAATTCGCGCCGAGTAATATTTTGCTTCATAAATTTCAATTTTCCAACAAAAGTTGAAATTACACCCTTTGCTTTTATTAAATTGAGGCTGTCCCCTTGTAATTGTAAGTTAATGTCATGAAATTTTTGAACAAATCTGTCCAATACGCGATGTCTGCTTTCGAATTGATCAGGTTTTCTTTTAAATCTGGATCTTTACTTTCCAAAAACTCTAACGCTGAATCAAAAAGTGAGTAAAATCTTGTGAAACATGCACCTTTCGACAACCAGCGTATTTCAGTATGTAAGAGCAATCGTTGGAAGTCTTCATCATTTTCATCGCACAATTGTGCAAATAAACGCGTATTCAATGCATTACTTCTTATTTTGTTAACTGCATTAATCACAAATTGAAGCGATTGGTGCAATCTATTACTCAAATGTTTTACTACTAGGTGTTGTCGGTGGATGACACAGTGAATTGCAGTTACCTCTGGTATAATTCTTTTAAGATGGCTTATAAACCTACGATATCGCCCGACCATGGCAGGAGCTCCATCTGTTGCCGTCAAAATAACGTTAAATGGAATCGATTTATCCCTAAAAAAATCACTCAGGACATTAAATATTGATTCACCTTTAGTGTCCGTCTCCAACGTTTTCGCGAATAGTAGCTCTTCATGAATTTCTTCGTTCATAATAAATCGAACATATGCCAACAATAATGCTTCATTACCAGGTAAAGTTGACTCGTCCAGTTGATTTGAAAAGTGAATTGTTTGTAGATAATTACACAAGAAACTTTCAATATTACAGCTCATTTCATCAATTCGTCTTTGTACAGTGTTGTTACTCAAAGGAATTCTTTTGAGTATGTCAAATGAGGATTTGTGCAGAATAGTTTTTAAAACCTTTTCAATAGCGGGTAAAATTAACTGTTCTCCAATGGTGTGCGGTTTTCCAGATTTCGCTATAAGTAATGAGATATTGTAAGATGCCCTCGAGCCATCATAGTTACTTTTAGACGTTCATGCGAACATGCCGTGCACGCTGGGTCTCTTTTCATATTTTTCTTTCAATGTTTGGAAATATTTCAAATCATTACCTCTTTTATCAGGATGACACCTTCTTAGGTGACCTTCGAGCATCGATGGTTTCATAGAGTCATTACTCAAAACTTTGTTGCATAAAAGACATATCGGCAATCGCTTGTCTGCCTTTGATGGAACGAAACCAAATTTTAAATAATCAACACTGTACTGTATATATTTCTTCTTAGATTCAGCCATGTTTCATATCAGTTATCTACCTGTAAATAAAAAAAACTTTGTTTTAGTAATCTTAAGGCGGTCTTACTTGACATGACATGGCATGGCATATTTTAACTGAGTAGGATTAATTAATTATAGCAATTAATTCAACAAAGTACCGGTGACTTTGATATATTTCTGTAAAATACTTTTAAATACTACTTTCATATCAAAACTCCCCGATTTTAATTATTTATTTATTACCTTGATGCACGTTACGATGAGTATGTAAAGACACGAACAATTTATGAAAATATCTTTAATGATTGAGTGAATCACCACATAATCGGGAAATAAAAAAAATACTAATACAGTAGGGACAAAATGTTAAATCTTTTTCGGCTTTCTGTTCTTTTATGGAAGTATCTAATTATGGCTCTGTTCAGTATTTAATTTAGAATACATACTACTGCAAGCAAACATTACAAATATATTACAACAAAAATATATCTCCTATCGCAGCTGGGTTGGAAGAGATTTTTTTTCAGGAATAAGCCTCACCTTTTGTACCTACGTAATTTTTTGTAATTTGTCGATTTTTGGTTTACTTACCTGTACAATAAATTGTAAAATAAGTAATAAATAAAATAAAAGTATATATAACAAATTAATTGGCAGATAAGTACTTACTTTATATGACACTAGCAAACACTAACATCGATTCACTTTACTTTTCGAAATTCCGGAAACAAATAAGTAACGTTTATCCTTCGCATTCGTATTTATATTGGTGAAGAATCAAACAAGTTCATGCAAGATTCCAAGCACAAACACAAGTTGTATTTCGGTTCCTTTGCAAGTCTGAACAAGCGTTGCAGACAGCGGTGGCGGCAGCGGTGGCGGCAGCGGTGCGGCGGCGCTTTGCAAGTCACGACACGTTGTACTGAATATGGAATATGCAAGTTTTTACATGTAAAATTCGCAGAGTTTCTTAAATAAATATTATCCGCCTACATTGATAAGTGAAGTCAAGCCAACATTTTAGTTCTTCACTACCCTAGTTAGAAAAAGGCATTTATAATGATTAAAAATATTTGAAACGATTAAAAAAGATTTGAATATGATTAAAAGATAGATAAATAATATATACTTTGCATTGAAGTAATCTTTTTAAATGCCTTTTTTTAATCAGGGTATCGAAACCAGATAAGTTTTCGTGGACCCCCGCTTACGAATTGTGCACCCCTATTTTTTGGTCACGGCAACGTAGACCCCCGTCGAGTCTCCCGTGGACCCCTGGGGGTCCACCTGGACCACTTTGGGAATCAATAGTCTATACATTGTTGATTAGCTATTAAAATAAGATTTTTTTTATTAATGAAATGTTTACTCCACGGACTTTTTGTTTATTTATTCATGCTCCGACGTGAACCCTCGTCGACGACGCGCCACTCGTGCGCAGGTTTCACCGTTCGGCTTTACCTGCGAGCGAGTGGTTGGCTCAGGGAGGGTCTTACACTTTGGGATACAATAAGATTTAGCTATCAGGAAATTTCTGTACACTGACAGATTCTGGCAGAGAGGCACTGGTCTCCAGCATGGTTGAAACACGAATGAGGTCTACCATAGAATTTGTCTCTTAGCTAGCCTGCGCTATTGCACGAGTTGCCGAGAGTTGAGTTATAGCGACGGTACCTACTGCCATCACTCAGGTCTCCTGTCATGTTCCGTTTAGCAACCATATTTAAAATAATAAAAATTTTGATAATGCTATATTTACAGCATTTCGTTGTGTTAAGACGGTTTTAGTCTCCGTTTATATGAATTCTTAAGCTCCGATTAAGGGTGTCGATTAAATAAGCCCGTTTGTTTCATCAACCTTAAATATGCCGCAATTTCGTATTACTAATTTCCTTATCTCGGTTATAAATTAGTGGGAATTATGTTAAAACGAGCAGTATTGTGATAAGCTGCTCAATAAATCACTTCGTTGAATTTATTTCTCACCCAGCTCGATCGGTGCTCATTGTATATTGTTATTGTCGCCGACTTCTTAAGATCTTCTCTTTCGATTCTTTTAATCGCTTAATAAACACCAATATTATTAAAATATATCAAATAAATAGCGTTCAACGCTAAGGTATATAATGTTACAAAAAAATTAAAATAAGTCAATAATATTTCACAAAATTTATGGACAAATAAGGCTATGGCTGACATTGAGTGTGGTCATCATAAAAAATCAAACAGCTTTTTTGCTTTTGAAGGTGTCCAACCTTCATCACCACACGCATCAACTGAAGACCTTTAGTGGAACACTTAAAAATAAGTGATAGTGACTATGGCAATGGTAGTTAGTTATTACGACTGCGGTAATAATAGTCGTGAATTAACACGCGGCGCTTACCAACAAGGCGTGCAGCCTTCAAAGTGTCACCATTTGATCCCGACTATCTGGGACTCTGGTTTACGATTCCAGAGGTTAAATTCTGGTCGAACAATGTTACAAAAGACTTACATAGGTATTAACTTTGAAATCAGTTAACCGAAGATCGTGAGTGTGATTCGGAGAGTGTTGTCAACCTTGTTCAGGGCTACACTAGAGCAGTTTGGATACGTGGCGGACCACCCCCGTGAAGCCTGCCTGGCTAGCTACTACCCTCCTGCTTGAATTAGCCGCCAAACGGCTCGTCGTGTTCCGGCTGGGGGCTTGAGAGCCAGTTCATTCCTTCTTACCTTCTTCTCATTTGCTGGCCGACAACGCATTGGTGATACTTTTGGTCTTGCTGATGTCCATGGGCGACGGTGACCACTTATCATCAGGTGGCTAGTGTGCTCGTTTGTCGGCTTTTGACATAAAAAAGTACTAATTTTTTATGTAAATTAGTCCTACTACAAACTCGTACACTGAAAAAGTTACATGCAATTTAAATATCTGATGAAAGCTCTAGAATAGAGTCCGCTCAACGGCGTGACTTCACTGTGTAGTGTGATCCATTAAGTGTGTAACATGTCGCGGGACGATATAATTTAAACGGGATAGTCAGCGCGTCGCAGCGCAGTGTTGGTAGTTTTCACACGGTTTAAGGCATCAAGTTACAGTCTTCATTTTGTATCGGAGAGGAGTAGTAGAAATATCCCTTTCAGAAAATATGCTAAATGATTTCATGTGACCGATTAAAACTCGTGACCGTCATTCGCCCAGAACAATATAGTGTACCTCGTTATACCCGGAAAATTAATGCAATTGTTGGGAAATTTTAAAATAGGAAAATGCAAAATTCTCGATCGCTTCCGCATGTGACTTATTCCACGCCCATATAACAACGTGACGAAACGAAAATACCCCGCATTGGAGTTTGTAAGTGAACGTAATTTATGCGAAGCGCCTTTAATGTAAATGTTGGTTCCATAATAGTGACGTTATTGTATTCTTTTACATGTGGCAATAAGGGAATTTGGATTACGATATTGCACTATTTTTGTACCTCATCATTAAAAGCATGAAAGACATGACCTCATTTATTATAGTTATTTAGCTCTTCTCAGAATAAGAAGGTATTATGGCGAAAAAACAATTACTTTTGAAGGAGCTTTACAGCAAATAGTTTCATTTATTAACATTAATGGTAGATTCGATATAATATCAAAAGGAAACTGCCACAATATGTTATTTGTAATTATGTTTGGAATTTTATGGTGTATCGTGCATTTGATAACTGTTTAGATGCGCACTGTTGTATTAAATTTACTTATATTATATGTCAGGGTATATATGAGAATGAGCCAATAGCCCCGTGTGCCGTGAAACAACACAAAGGGCCGCCTTAGGACTCGCGAAGATTTATCACTAATAGATAAAAATGTTTGTCACATAAATGGCTGGCACAGTCAGAATCATAACCGAAAACCATTGCGCGGTAGTCGGGACAGCATTAACAGCGATAAGTGACCAATTTAAAATTTCAATTGAAATTCATGCATTAAACATCACTAGCAATTGATCTCCTCTAAAACATGAATGAATATCTTGTCACATTGTCCACATTTTACCGAAGTGCTTTACCAACAAATAGAGATTTTTTAGGCCGACCACAAGAAAAATGTTTTACGAATTTGAGCACTCGGTAATGAATCTTATGTCACAAATACAGGGTAGCAAATTGTTCGTGCTGTATTCGTACATAAATGGTACTTTCAATGTCCTTTCAAGAATTTATGACCCTTTTGTTTGGGTAACTTGCAGCTATTAATATATATGACGGCGCGTATTTAAACTAAGGATAAACATTTCTAAAATTGTTTTTAAATAATTAGTTTGAATTATAATCGATTTCCTAACTTTATTTAATTTAGATAAATGTTGATTGCTTAACGTTAAATCAAGATCGTCATTTGACTTGTTGTTGTCGGTTACTATAAAATAAGAGCGAGTAACCGCGAATAGGGTAGCCAGTGGTGCCTAAGCATTGTCAATGGTGGTTGTTTTCGAAAGACGCGACACGAGGTGCACTCTCGCTAACCTATTGGCTCTTAATCGTGATTCATCTTGTGTAACAAGTTATAGTTAGTGCATAATTGTTGTGGAATAACAATTGTTCATGATAGACATTTCATTATTCGAACCACGTTTCCACTATCTTCAAGCCTACCATGGAACTTAATAGCCAAGACCGCTCCGCAACACCATTTTGATACTCCGTTATATATATAACCGAGTGTAACCGAGTATGTGTTTATTTCTATTCAATACTAGCTCGCAATTTCTTTGCTGTAGATAATACACAGATAAATAGAATTCGATTATATTCGAGGTGAATGACTAATACAGTTTGCGTACGAAAACAAATTATCGGTCATAAATACATAAAAAAAAAACAAAAATAGATGGACGTGGAGATCACCAGGTGGAAAAACTAAAAACGAACTCGATTATATTTTGACAAACTTTCCTAAAAACTTTTATAACACTGAAGTCCTTAATATAATGTTTCTATCTGACCATAGACCATTAAGAACTAATGTTAAAATACGGATGCCCAAAAAAAGTAGGGCAAGCTTCAATAATAATCTTACTATATCCATAAAAACGGACGCTCAGATATCTCCTTACCTGACCTACCTACATGACAATTTATAGAAACTGCAAAAGATGAAACACATTTTACAGTTCAAGAATATCTTGACAAACTAATATGTATCATTCAAACCAGTCTTAAAAGTGTCAACAGCTGCGACTCTGGAAAGCCATCTATAATAACCAATCGAACACGACAATTAATATCAAGACGACATGAACTCCATAATAAGGAACCAAAGACACGAAGTATGAAAAAGGAGCTAAAAGCGATTTACATAATAATTAGAAAATACATAAAGCATGACTGTAATATTTGGTTGGGGAGAAGGTCTTTTCGCATTTTTAAGAAAATTCAAGACATTTTTTAATAAAGTTTTTCTAAATTTAACTAAAGTATATAAGTACCATTTTGTTCGATAACTTTTTGCCATCTTGTGGGTAGGGACATGATCCCATTGCTATAGAAATTCTGGGGTTTCTGATCAAAAAAACTGCGTCAAGTAGTTTTGGCAGTCCTCACGTGATGTTAACCTGATATTGCCTAAAAAATTCTGAAGAGACCGAAACAGGTAGAAATTTGAAGGTGCAAGGTCCGGGCTATATGGTGGATGCATCTACATCTCCCAGCCAAAGTCTCTTAGTTTTTTCTGAGTCACCAAAGATGTGTGAGGTCTAGCGTTATCATGATGAAAAGTCACACCCCTTCTATTGACTAATTCCGGCCGCTTTCTCTCAACTTCTTGCTTTAGTCTCATCAGTTGTTCGCAGTAGAGTTCAGAATCGATGGTTCTGCCTCGCGGTAACAGCTCATAATGAATGATGCCCTTCCAATTCCACCATACACACAGCATCACCTTGTTGCGAGTTAACCCGAGTTTCGCCACAGTCTGTGAAGCCTGACTGGCCTTTGACCACGACCTTTTTCGCACGTTCTTGTCGTACGTGATCCACTTTTCATCACCAGTTATCAGCTTCTTCAAAAATGGTTCGGTTTCATTACGTTGTAATAAAGAATCACAAATAAGGACACGGTTCATGAAGTTTCTTTCAGTGAGTTCGTGTGGCACCCAAATATCGAGCTTTTTTGTGTACCCAGCTTTGTCGAAATGCGTCAAAACTGTTTTGTGATCAATTTCCAGTTCTTCAGCTACGTCGTAACTACTGATATGCTGATCTTGCTCCACTTTTTCAAAAATGGCATCCATTTTATCCTTGACAGGGCGACCTGAGCGACGTGAATCTTTGACATTAAAATTTCCGGATTGAAAACGCTTAAACCAATTTTGTGCTACTTTCACAGACACTACACTAGGACCATAAATATCACAAATTTTTTCGCTGCCTGCATTGCATTTTTGCCTTTTTTGTAGTACAATTCTAAAACGTAGCGAATTTCTTCATTACACTCACTCATCTTAGCAGTAAGCAAAACAAACAAAAATCACACATTTTCCAAATTTGAATTTGAAATTATCTTCAATGGTAATAGCAAATATAGTCAAAGAGATTTTATTATAAGTTCATAGATACTAAAATGCGAAAATACTTTCTCCCCAACCTATTAGTTTCAGATCTCGCACAATAGAGAGACATCAAGATAAAACTGGTAGTTTAAAACGAGCATACAAAGAACTACGCACTCACAAAAATTGGATAGAAGGGCTTCGAAATCAAGAAAAGATATGTAACAATAGAGACGCCATATTAAACGTTGCAACAACATTTTACAAAGATTTATACAGCTGCCCTACAAATACACAGGCAAATAATGTATAAAAAGTGACCAATATGAATTATTCAGAAGGTTTAGAGCCAATTAAAGAAACTGAGGTACTCTATAACATTAAGAGAATGAAATTAGAAAAGAGTCCAGGCTCTGACAAAATAACCAACGAAGCGATCAAGATAGGCCACCAATTACTTGTAGCTCCACTGGCAAAACTTTTCATTTTAATTATGAGCACGATTTCCATCTCTCAACAATGGTCCAAATCAAATATAATATTGTTGTACAAAAAAGGTAATCCAAAAGACATCTCTTAATTACCGCCCAATAAGTTTACTATCATCCCTATATAAGCTTTTCTCTTCGATTATTGAAAAAAGGATTAGTTAAGTGCTACATTTCAAATAACCGATGGAGCAGGCGGGTTTCAGAAAAGGTTTCAGTACTGTCGACCATATTCATACGCTTGAATGAATAATAAAGAAATACTAGGAATTTCAAAGACCACTCTACATATGCTTCATTGAGTATCAGAAAGCTTTTGATACGTTATTACATGATTCAATATGGGAAACTCTAGTATCTCAAAACGTTGGTATAACCTATATACAAATATTGAAACATATTTACGAAAAATGCCAAAGTAGAGTATGATTGGAGACCATAGGACCATCCACAGAAGTAAAATGAGGAGTCAGACAGGGCGACCCACTCTCGTCCAAAATTTTTAAAGGAGTTTTGGAACATGTGATAATTGGACTTAATTGGAATCAAATAGGATTAAATATTAAAGGACACATCTAAGATTCGCTGATGACATCGTTCTTATGTCCGAGAGCAGTAAAAAATTGGAATACATGATATCAACTCTTCATGAAGCTAGTACAAAAGTTGGGCTTGAAATAAATCTAAATAAAATAAAAATAATAACAAACAGCATATAAACCCATATAAAACTAAATAACATCCAACTGGAATACGTAAAGAGCTACATATATTATACTTCGGTAAACAAATATCTCTCAAAGCTCAAAATAACGACCAAAAATCACAAGAAGAATTCAAAAAACCTGGAGCAAATTTTGGAGTTTTAAAGAAGTCTTAAAAGGACATTTAAAGGACACTGTAAAATTGAAACGCAAATTAATGAATACATGTCTCCTGCCTTATCTAACCTAATCTATGATATTTACACATAAAGTCATACATAAAATTAAAACGACTCAGAGAGCCAATGAAAGAAGCTTGCTTAAGATCAGAAAAATACAGAAAATAAGACACAATTATTATACAGAAGTTAGAAGTGATCGACGTATTGAACTTCGCTATGAAACTAAAATGGAAGTGGGTCGGACATGTGTCTAGATTGACTGATGAATGGTGAACGAAGCGGGCTACAGAGTGGACAGGTCCGTAAGATTACAGAAGATTAAGAAGACCACTTGCAGACGACATAGCACACGCTGCAGGCCGGGACTGGTTAGATATAGCTAAAGATAGAGACTTATGGCATTCCCTAGAGGAGGCCTTTACCTAAGAGGGGTTCTTGCACCTTAACTAGGTACTTTCAAATTTTCTATTCTACTATATTTGTAATGATTCATAATTATTTAACATTTATATTATTAATTATGTTATTAATGTTTTAACATATATTCATCATCATCATCATCTCAGCCGGACAATGCCCACTTCTGGGCATAGGCCTCCCCAAAGGATTCCACAACGATCGGTCCTGCGCATAATATATATATATATAGACATATATTAATGTTATTTAATTACAAGTATTATTAAGTAATATGATATTTCATAAAAAAACGTTAATTTCATTATTAATTTTATCATTTATTTTTTAGTTACATATAGTTACAATTTTTTATTTTATTTATTTATAAATAGAACTCTAACACTCTTTACTCGCGCCTCATCATTTGTTGGTACGAAATATCAGTGTCGGATATGGCTTATACATCAGAAATAAAACGCGGTATAGCTCCAATGAACAACATTAAATTGGCAACGTTCTGTAATTAAAATAAATTGTTTTTATCTCATTTACCCGGATGGACAGCATTGCTTGTGTCATTGTTAGACATGTTCCCGGGCGGATAATTAGTAATTCGCACAGATTAACGTTTCCACAAGAATTCGCTATTTCTGGCAGTCTGACAGGGAGGTAATAGTTTTCAGCACAATTGAAACCTTAGCTGGGCTCTGTTGTAGCACGAGCTGCCGAGTTAGAGTCGTAGCGACGGTGCTGCCATCACTCAGGTCACGCACCGCGTCTCATCTAATAACGTTATTATTGTCTGTCTCCGATAGATATATATTTTTATTTGTAGCACTTTGTCCTTGCTCTGCACTATCATTGACATTAAACTAACATACTATTACTTATTTCAGTTCACTCTAATAGAAAATAAAGTAAAATGTACTTTAATTTGGCAACATTCAAAACACTGAGCCTATAACAGCTGCAGCTATCCAGATTCTACAATTATGCTTCAGAATTGCACTTAGCAAAGTGCTTCATAACAAAGGGTACAATACACATGTGCATAGATGGAGTGTTTGTTTGTGGAATTATAATTGAAGAATTATGTTTCTAGTAAAATAGAACCACTTCACGTTACGCTCCTGCTATGCTGTCTGCTAATTGGACTTTGCTAATAATCTGGAGCGACTGCTTTTGTATTTCTGTCTGTAGAACCTCTTTGTATATATATTTTGTTAACTTGTTTACAATTAGCAAAGTAATTGTCTAAGCTCCAAATAATATTTTGATATCATTTTTTAGTATTGAATTGCTATTCAAAGAAAATAATGGAAACAAGTCATTATAACAAGTAGACAAATTTACATACAGTGTTTGAAGTCAGTTAAAAATAAAAAAATAAAATATATATGCAGGAATTATAAAGGCGTATCTTTGACAAAACAACCTCAGTAAAGTTACAAAAATAATGAATTACGAATTTCTACAACTGAGTGATAGAAAGACCAAAAGATGGTATAAAGCACATTTTGTGTTTCTAGTGTCCAAAGGCAACTTACTGTCAGGTCGTCAGTCTGTTTATTCGATTCTTTGTTATAGACGTACAAAGTATTCCTCTTGTTCCTTATTGTTGTCTGGAAGAAATAATTTATAAACGATAAAGCTACCCTGCGGTGTGTTTATTAATTGTCTCGCGCACTTTCCCGTTGTAGTATGCAATGTATTGTAAACACTATAGGTTTTAAGTCAGTGAAGCATCTTATTGCCTTAGCGGTTTAATGCAACACAGCGCGGTGTGGTTATGCTGCGCCACTTTCGTAAATGGATGCTGGGAATACACGTATCTTTATGTGGCTGAACTTCCTCTGAACAAAGATTTTACCACCTAAATATATGTTTTGTTAATACGTTAACTCAAGTATTCAGAATGCTTTTGCTTATCGATAGAGAAGGATAGAATATAACCATGACGTGTATAATACGAGTATAACAAAAGCGGTGATAAAAATAGCGTTATGTTTTGAAGTCTGTTCTGTGTCTAAATACGGTCGGGTATTGATGACTTTCTGTATACAAAATGCGAAGAAAGCTGTATTGATTTGGGTCATACCGGTTTTGACGCTTGTAATATAGACCAAAACGCGAAATATGTCCAAATTAATATTGCATAAGCTGAGAGTTGGGTCCGCCGTAGCCGCACCGCAATTTCGGTGCACATTCTACTTAAATATCTTGTAGTTTCAAAGTAGACTATCTCCTAACTTATTCTCAGGTGGAATTGTAGTCCAGGAAGAACTTGTTATAAGTTAAGAAGAATCGCGGTACATCTGCATATGAGTGTCTAATAATATTTTCAAAGGCGAAGGCATATGTGATGCGATGTCTTCTAACCAGCAGTTGGCTTGCGTGGTTTATCCCCCGTCGTTTCGACCAGAGCGTGATGAGCGGCGAGTCGGTCGTGGTGTTCTGATTAACTACGTAAAGGGCCCTTATCATTCTTGAGATCAAGACAACGTCCCCTATCCGTGGTTCACTCAACAAAACAACAGACGAGACCCTTCTTTTGGACCTTTTTTCTTTTTGTATCTACTCGGTTATATTTCCAACTAACGGCTTGCTTCGGCTTTATTTCTTAGTATCAGTTATTAATAAATGGAAAAAGAAGTCATATTTTACTGCACGGCTCATATTTTTATCCTGAGCTATTTATTAAAAGTGTACTCGTATACACACCGATTTGTTTAATCGTTCACCGTTGTAACAGTTTTCTCATATTTGTTTTTAAGACTTCATAAATCTATATCTATCTAATCTATCTATCTATAGTAATAATAAAATTCTAATTGATTGCTGTCTGTACATGAACGATATATGAGAAAAAATATTATTACGTGCCTATATTAACGCAATAGAACCCAAAACAATAGTTGTTTGAATTTTTGTCTGTTTGTCTGTGCGTTTGTTCCCGCTAATCTCAGAAACGGCTTAACCGAATTCGTTATGGTTTTCACTAATGTATTGCAGTGAGCGTCATTTAATACTTAAAGTTTGTTTTATTGCAATCCGCCCATAAATAAAAAAAAATATGAATGAATTTATGTATTTCTAATGCACAGAACGATAAAACCCCAGAAAAATGCAGATGTTACCTGTAAGCGTAAGGAAGGTTTTTCAAAGCGAAGCGAGGGCATTTGCTAGTTCTAAATAATGTATACGTTTTATGAGAAAGTATTACGTAAAACATGTTTGAAGGTCGAATAAATGGATACACGATGTATTATATGAAAGTGCGTTATTAAAGAGTATTAAAGCGGAGTCCGCATGTCATAAGCAGGATTTAGTTAAACGTGAAAATCTACTATATATTAAATGGGTTAAAAGCGTTTATTCCAAAAGCTGTGGTTCTAGCTTACATATTGAGTCCACTGCGTGATAAGTTTCACACACACATACACACTGAATAGCCGTGTAAAAGGTGCTTGCGATGTCATTATCAAGTGGATCTAATAACGTACTGTCCTTTATAATTTTCAGTCCATTAATATGTGCTTTGTTTTAGTTATTTCACTTTTATCGAAACAATATATTTTTGATATTAGATATTGTTTTTCTATTAGTAAAATTTTTATCAGACTATTTGGGTACAGATGTCGTATAAGTAACTTCATGTACTTGGCAAGACATAGTTAATTTTTAATCGCAGAAAAAAACCCCTTCAATTTCATTTTTAAAGATAGGCAATAGTCACGTAATGTCATGCCTTGTTCTACGTACTCGTAGCTGGGCGCTACTCGGAACAATTATTAATCATTTTTACTAGACATTTAATTTAAGTTTAACACATTTTATTTTTTTAGAGATCGCTTCTGCCCATCTCGTTTTTCTTTTGTTCTTTAAATTAGAAACAAATTCTTTCATTATAATAGCTGAAGTAAAGCATTCAATACTTTTTTACTACCCTCAGAACAGAATGTCCATACTATTTTTTAATTTATACTCTATAGGAACAAATATGCCAGTAATCACCGGAGTCTAAAATGGTTTTAGCGTTGATGTGCACAAAGAAGCAGGGAGACAAATATAATATGTTTTGGCCTATATGTATATTGAACTCTATGAGTATTTTGGTAACGAAGGCTATTAACATTAAAGTTTTCAAAAAAGTATGTATGATTAGGTCATATTACAGTTTCCTACCGCCGAGCATTGAGCGGTGTGAGAGCTCGTTGAAAAACATAATTTTTAGACAGAAATCTGTCAAACGAGCTTTACAGTCTCTCGACGTCAAGAAGTCGAATGGGCCGGGTGGCATTCCCGCAGTGTTGTTGAAGACGTGTGCACCCGAGTTGACTTCTATCCTACACCACAGAAATAGTACCGTCTTCGTGGAAGATAGATTGCTCTCGTTCACCCCATTCTCCAAAAAGGCGATCTCAGCGACCCGGCCAATTACAGGCCTATAGCGATAACCTCCCTGCTTTCGAAGGTTATGGAACAAATAATTAATAAGCAGCACTTAGGGTATTTGGAGGATCTCCAGCTGATCAGCGATCGCCAATATGGGTTCCGCCAAAACCGATCAGCTGGTGACCTTCTAACATACCTTACACACCGCTGGGCTCAGGCTCTAGAAAGGAATGGGGAGACATTAGCAATCAGCTTGGATATCGCTAAGGCTTTTGACCGGGTCTGGCACAGGGCCCTTTTCGCGAAGCTTCCTTGTTACGCTTTCCCCGAGAGGTTATGCAATCGAATAGCTAGCTTTTTGCTAGCTTAGATAAAAAACGGTAGTAGAAGTGGTAGAATAAAACTTGTGTCTGAAGTTGACAACTCACTGGAGCGGGTCTCAGAATGGGGTACACTTCATTTAGTCGAATTTAACCCCAAAAAGACACAAGTTTGCACATTTACCGCTAAGAAAGCTCCAATTATCGCGAAACAGCGCTCACCGTTGGGAAGAGTATCGGAATTCTGGGCGTTGACATTTCGAATGTGGTGCAGTACTGGCGTCACCACCCGCCGAAGAATAAAGTTCCACCCACAACGACTGGATTCGTGGCATTCCTCCACGGTCCGATTCTTACGATCTTTTTTGCCGCGCACATGCAAATTGTGGAACGAACTTACTTCTGAGGTATTTCCGGAGCGCTATGATATGGAGATCTTCAAAAAATATATAAAAAGAGCTCTCCTTCAAGGCCGGCATTGCATTGGTGACTCCTCTGGTGTTGCCTTTATTCATAGGCGACGGTGACCACTTACCACCAGGTAGCCCGTCCGGCTTTTTGTCTGCCCTTCTGGCAATAAAAAAATATTGGTATAGATAAAATAATTAGGGCTTTTTGTAAAATAACTTTACATTGATGATTCAATTATAAAACAAATAAACCTATACCTATAATGAAAAAAAAAATGTTCACAAATATAAAAGATAAAATAAAACTTATAATAAATCAAGGGACCGATATTGAAAATCGAATAATTCTCGTGAAGGAGCGAGTTCAGAGCGGTACACCCTCTTCCTAATAAGCCTCCGGCTTGTCTGGCGTGAGCGCGTAGAATGTTACATTTTATAAGAAGCAATTTATTGTATTATAAAAAAATGTTTAACGGCCTTGTAATTTATTTTCTTATTATGATTTGTGATATATCTTTCTGTTAAAATATAAAATACATGTATGCAATCAAACTACTAATTCAGTTGCAAAAGGAACATTAATATAAGTAAAAACTGTGTTATTGTACTTTACAATTAGTGATATGAAAAACATTAAACATATATAAATTTATAAATATTTTTCCAACCAGACTTTTTTTTCAGCAAAACAGCAATAATTAACAATTACCTAACGATAATTATCGCAACCAAATAATGAACCGTGCAAAGCAAAGAAATGTTCTTCAACCTTAGTTATAGTTGCTTATTTGGTCAATCTCTTGAAATTGACACTGGCCGTGAGGCTATGAGCTATTTTATTGGCAGCAAACAAAAATAAAACGAACGTAAGTATTCTGCTAAGTATAAATCTATTTCCTACTTGAAAAAAGAGACGCAATTTTGTACATTTGCGCGGTCTTAACACATTTCTTTCATCGCACCTGTCCTCATTAGTGTCGTCATTCATGTTAAGTTGATGGTGTGTCGGGCCAGAGCTTTTAAAAACGCTTTCTATACGTCCACATAACGTTCATCCATGCCCGACCTCTTTAGGTCTCCTATTCAGCTCCGTTTTATTAACATATAGTTCGAAATGCTTCAATGTTGTGAGCATCTATTATTTGTTACTGAGTTGAATATTTTGTTTTAATTTACTTATTTTATTCGTGTGTCCAATTTTCTTGTACTATTTATTAGTAAAAGTAAGTCGAAAATTAGCACGCTTTTGCTTTGAAATATGCTTCTTCGACATTATTGAAATATGTTTCTACTAAATGCATCTAAATCATCGGGTTAAATTATTAAAACTGCAGTATGGTATAGAGCTGAATCAAGTTTTGGTTTTGGTACTCAGTTGTAGGCAAAAACGTATCAACGACTTTGATTTTCTTCTTCTGTATGGACCAAGCAGCCATTAGATCTTAATATGATTGACATAACAAATAACTGATAATAGCTGCTTCAATAAACTTTGAGATCCACTGTACGTATTTTACTGACATGGTTCGACATCTTTTATGTTAGCAGTCTTTAAACGAATTCACGAACTTTCTGATGGTAAGTGGTCACCATCATCCATGGCTGTCTATAACACCAAAGGAATCACTAACGCACCATTATCATTGCGGGTATGCGCCGTTAAATTTCAGTTAAAAGTAAGGTAGGAGTAGGTATCTATAAATATAATAAAATTGTAACTGATCGCTCTCTATACATGAAGGATATATGAGAGAAACTATTATAATGGGGCTTCATTGACACAATAGATCCCAAAACAATAGTTGTTAGAATTTGTGGATGTTTGTCTGTGCATTTGTGCGCGCTAATCTCAGAAACGGCTTAATCGATTTCGTTATGGCTTTCACTAGCATATTGCAGTAAGCATTACTTAATATTTAAAGGTTGCAATGAGTTTGTATATAAAAAGTTATAAATCAGTCTAAAACAAACGTAGGTGCTATTTCTAAGCATAAGGCGTTGTTTTTATGAAACGAAGCGAGGGAGGTTTGTTAGTTCAAAATAAAACACCGTTTAGGAACCAGCCTTGCCTCGACTACCCCACTGCCTACTTAATGACCGATCTTAAAATTTCAGTCCAAAGTTTCTTTACGATATTTATTCTGTACCTTATTAGGGAAATTGCAATAGCACTTTCCGTTAGGAAACGAGCTCCTGTACCTGAGTCGTGCAAGACGTTGCTAATAAATCAACTCATCATACTATATGTATGCCGATATCTCAAAGAGAAAATGTTTATATTCTATTTCTATAACGCTAGCCTATCAACAATAAAGAACTTATGTCGCATTCGAATATCTCAATGACTGCCTATATATCCGTAACGATGACTATTTAACTAAAGTTAATGTACACATATATACATATGTGCAGTATTCAGAAAGTTTTGTAAAACAACAAATTAAGTAGTGAATGGTTAAGTTTTTGTATTATTAAATATTTTAAAAGAACTCTACACTCCTATCAGCATGAAGGTTCATAGACGTCAAAATTTAATTACAAAATTAACATTTATACCTGACTGGGATCGAATCTTAAACTTGGACGCTAGCAATGTATCAACATCCTAGCCTGAGTTACGAGGCCCTCATAAAATACAGTGTATGTTAGATTAAAGATTGTAAAATCGTCGTCGAAAATGAAACAAGTTAAATTTGCTACAAAAATGAAGTTGTCAACTCGTACTGAGTGTAAATCGCTACGTGCTCGCTCGCAGCTACGAAGCAACACTACGGCGTAAAACAGCAATCCGAGTTGTTGACAGCCATTCGAATTCAGAATTACACTTTCGTACATTTTTACGGGTGCCATTAAAATGAACATTCGTGTGAGTGCAGCGATTGCTGAGTGTGGTTTTGAGTTTTTCGCGAAGGAGCGCGTTATAACTTTCGATATTAACGTAATATTTTACATTCTGTTTATAGTTCACATTGCCTTATTTATAAAATTGTTGGAATGCTGTGCGTTGGGCATTTTGGATTTGTTATACTAAACTTCTTCAATAAGTTTATATTGACGCGTTTGTTCTCTTAAGCATTCGTAACAATAACAATGAAACCCGATTATGCTTGTTTATGTCAACTTGTTAAAATGCCGGGCGAGGAGTTTACGGTATGAACAGGTCGAAGCAAACATTTTTGCATTGATATTTAATTTGAATAGGATTCATTACATCCGCATCACATGGAATCCATGTGCTGATGCGTGAGTGGATGAGTGTATGTTTTATTAAATTTATATGTATCTCGGGATCAAAAATTTCAAATCAGAACGCGGGAAGGTTAAGGTTTTTATCATTGCTCTTGAATTTCTAGTTTCTAATTTTTTGCTTCGCTTGCATAGAATCAGTAACGCTGAAGTCGTTGCCGGTGCCAGTTTATCGGTAAAAATATACGCTCGCAACTAGAGCGTTATTAACTGTCGTTTATAACGGATCTGTTTTGGAGATTCTTAAACGTCACATTCGTTTTGCTTTCCGACAGCAATTACTGAGGCACACGAGTTTAACATCTACGCTGAAAAACGAGATTTCATATTTGATATTTCGTGGGGATATCGTTTTTAACGGGTACAAATAATTGACGTAAATTTCACATAATGTCAAATTAACAATTATTGTAAACAAATCTTGGCCCATTTCTCTTTTGTTTAATAGCACTAGATAAAATAATAAAAAAATGCTTTCTCCATTTTTATGCTTTCTCTAATGAAAAATACTGTGTAGGTTCGTGTTTAGAAATGATTTTTATTTTTCACTTTTAGTACCATTTTGAAGTTTTTACTTATGAAGTCAGTTCAAATGTCTTAAAGAACTTTTTTTATATTTTTAGTTTACATATATGTAGGTAAGCGCACAGTATTACAAAATGAGGCATATGCTCTATGTGATGTACATATTTTTATGTTAATAACCGACAAACGTCCCTCTGCACGTGCCTCTCTTCTGAGCCAGCCGATGGTAAATGGTCACCGTCGTCCATGAATTTATCCGTCACACAAACATTTTCCCCGTGTCGTACCCGAAGCCTCTCGGCAGGATGAAAAGGGTACTGGTGCATTAAATTTTTAATTTAAACTTTTACAAACAAATTATTTTTATTCCTACAAAAAGTCTTAGGTATTTAAAGGTAAGCCCACTTTCTCGTAAAACAACCTGTTTAACAGCCACCCCTGTTGGAGTTAGCTCGACCCTAGTAGCTAACGAAATCCTGATGGTACTATTTCCAGAGCTTTTACGTGCCTGATTGACTAAAATCCCGCTTCTAGAATCAACTATGAAATGTGTTCTACGTATTTCGGTTGCAGTGTTAGAATGTCAAGTACCAATACGCTGGTACTCACCCTGCCCGGTTTTAAGAACGTACAATTATAAGCGATGACCCATTATCATCAAATGGCTCCACCACTCGTTTATAGGTAGAGACATAAAAATATTTTTCAAAGTCAAGCTTAGCAATCTCTTCGACACGTTCATACCATTAGCATTATGTAGTAAATCAATTTAAACCAACGACTATTAAATAATTATTACTAACAATTTTCTATTCCAAGTGAGTACCAAGAACATTTAAGTGTAGTCTTTGGTAAGTACGATCCGATTGCGAGTAGTGAGCGATACCGTCACCGGGAGATCCCCGGCCGCCGAATCGCCGTCCGTCGGCCCCGCACGACGTCGCGTACAGATAAATATTCGTATGCTCAGCGCGCACAAGACATAACTGCCCTTACTTATTGCTCAGTTTAAAATGGTTATCGTTTCTCCTCTATGTATATTGCTTTCTTCTTCTTATGTCCTTGCTATAAAGTATCTGTGATTTTTGTCTACAAAAGATAAAACCATAACCAACAATAAATTTATTTATGTTAATAGCCGACAAACGAGCAGACGAGCCACTTAATGGTAAGTGGTCATCGTCGCCCATGGACATCAGCACGACTGAAGTTATCTCTGATGCGTATCATATCATATCACTTAACATAAACACTCAAAATAACAATAGACAGTTTGTTTTGTAGGGGTGCATTACCCATATAATTAAAATGCTTCAAGCCCCATACATATGATTTTTAATATGCAAAGACACACAAGAATTCTGGATATGACGTAGGTAGTACAGAAAATTTTAAAGTCAGATATTAGAAGAATTTAAAATACACTAATAGAATATGGCAGTTAGCAAGTCAAAATAATACGTATAAGGTTGTCTTTTCAGGGATATTATGGGTGATTAACAGAAACACGATTAAGAAAGTAAACACTATGATAATCAGAATTACAGAGTAAGAACAGCAAACAGGGGATGGAAAACACTTTAAAAACACGATATCGGCGAGCGCCTCGCGATCTCAGTGGCGTACTTTTCCTACTGTCCTGTCATTGGTGGAGCGCGTAAAAGTGATCAGCGCGCGACGTTGCTAGGCAACACTGGCCTTCGGTATGCATTCGAACACATAGCGCGCGTTTCAAACAAGCCCTCGCTACATATGTACGTTGTTAGAAAAGCGTTCGCAACGGAATAAACCGAGAGGGCGCATGCGCAGCCTGCCCGCGTCTAGGATCGTAAGCGGGCGACTGGTCGGTTGCCGGCGGCTGCTCGCTCCCTATGCGCGTACGGCGTTGCGCGGGCCGCGTGGCGCGAGGGAAGCTGAAGCCACCCGAACGTATTGCCAGGCATTAATATAAAACTGAACTGCACGTCTTTCTATCATAATGAATTGGTGGATACCTCACGCTGTCAACGAAGCCAACTAGCGTTGACCCGGTGTGCTTCTCAGTCCTCTCAGACTGAGAGAAACCGGCAGACCTGATCCCACTGCACTGGGTCTTCCCAGGGTGAAGGTTAGTGGCTATTTTCCGCTAGGGATAGTCACTGTTCTCGTTCTGTCCTCATTCGTTTTTCGTCTCTTCACTCCCTGTCGTCGGCAGGGAGGCTCCGTTAGGATGAATCCATCCGAACTAGGTCTCTTCCCGCTAGGACGTATCCTCGAAGCCCTGTCCCCGTATTTAAAAGCGCCTCTCGATGAGAAGGTAATCCTCCGGGCTCTCGCGCCCCAGACTGACTCACCCGCGTCCCCTAATGCCTCCCCCGCCCATGACGTTGAATTTTCCGACGCGAAATCCCTCTCATTCCGCAAAAGGCCCATCGAATCCGATGGCTCGTCCCACGAGGTGTCCGATGACGGCACAGTCACCCCGTCGCAGTCTGACGACCAGGCCTTGCAAAATCGAAATCGCCTGGTCGAAATCAAGCGCAACAAGCGCCTCAACAAAAGAGTCGCCAAGGCGTTCGCAGAAGGCAAGCTTTCCCTCTCCTCCGCCTCCCTGCCCGTCCCGCTGATGTCCGTAGACACCAGTGTCCCGATCATCACCTCGGCCCCGAGACAATTTCCCTCGATCAAGCCAGCAACTCGCTGCTCACGCGTCCCTCCTCAAGTCAAAGCCCCGCCACCTGTTTTTATTCGTGATAAATCCAAGTGGCAATTAGTCACTCAGCTGTGCTCCGACAGCAAAGTATAAACACCCACGCCAAGGTAACAGGCGATACCATTAAAGTGGCCTCACCCACGACTGACGTTTTCCGAGCTCTAACTAGGCTCCTCACTCTCAATAAAATCCCATTCCACACATACGCCCTTCCAGAGGAGCGTAAAGTGCGCGCCGTCCTTCACAGAGTTCCATTTGAGCTTCCCAACGACGCTATCTTTACCGACTTGGCCGCCCAAGGACACCCCGTCGAAGCCGTACACAAGATGTACAGCAGCACGGGTAGACAATACCCGCTGGCGCTAGCCATCCTCCTAAATACTCCCGAGTCCCGGAACATCTTCAGGGACGACATAACTGTATGTGAACTCTCCTACATCAGAGTCGAACCCCCGCATAGACGCGGCTGTCCCGGACAATGCCACTGCTGCCAGCTCTATGGCCACGCGGCAGCCAACTGTTCCGCCAACCCCAGGTGCGTTAAGTACCTCGAACCACATGCTGCTCTTCGCCCTGCCCCGGCTGCCCCGAGTAACCGGAAGCAGGCGGAACCTCTTATATCCCACACCTCGCAACCAGAAGGCAAGTCTTCTCTGGCTGAGGACATGAAAACCGTGTACGACGTCATCCAAAACGTCGACATTAACGAAATCTTCATCCTGGCTCGTAAGATCCGGGCCGCTACCACACCTCAGCAGCGCCTCCTAGCGCTCACTGAGCACAGCCACCTATTAACGTCATTATAATGGCCCAAGCACTCAGTGCGCCTTTCCGTAACATCGGTCGTACTAAACCCAAGGGCGTCTCGCTCGTCTCGTACAACACTCGCGATCTCCGTACCAACATTCCCGAGTTAAGGGAATTCGTTCGCAACAACGTTACTGACTTACTGCTAGTTCAAGAAACTTTTTTAAAACCCACCCTCTCAAAGGGCCTATCAATCCCCTCGTACTCTCTTATACGTAACGACAGAACCGACAGACGCTCTGGCGGCGTCACTGCCTGTCCCGGCGGTGGCACTGCCATTTACTATAAGAAGTCGCTCCACTGTTCCCCTATTGAGACTTCTTCACTCACTAACATGGAAGCCACAGTTTGTAAGTTAGGTATGATAGAACATCCGTCCCTGATCATAGCCTCAGTCTACAATCCGCCGAAAGCTCCTTTCTTGAACTCCGACTTAGAGGCCCTCCTCTCTCTCGGAGACTCGGTTATCCTATTTGGAGATCTCAACTCCAAACACACCGATTGGAAGTGCCTATCGACCAACAGTAATGGTATCAAGCTTTGTCAATTCATAGCGACATGGGACGTCCCGACATTATCGATCTCGCCCTAGTCAAAGGAGTCGCTCCCAACCTAAGGGCGATCGAAACTCTCAACAACTTAGGCTCAGACCACCGTCCGGTCTCTCTTAAACTCGGGCCTTATGCCACCGAACCATACACCTCTTCTAATACCTTCACCAACTGGGAAGGCTACAGAAAATCACTCATAGCAGGCCTTGATGCCCCCGGCTCACCTCTCGCTATCAACTCCGACTACTTTGTTAGTACAGAAAAGATAGACTCAGCGGTCAACTCCCTGACTCATCTACTCCAGTCATCTCTCCGTGATAACGAGCGTGTAGTCGAGGTGCCAAACCGAAAACTACCACTCGATGTTAGGAATCTTATCCAAGCCAAGAACGCAGTCCTTAGAAGGGCCGCACTCTACCCCACCTCAACATATAGAAAGCGAGCTAACGCACTCCAGCGTCGAGTTCGAACACGTCTTGCTGAAGTGAGGAACTCCAATTGGGACTCCCTCATGGAGGGGATCATTCCCTCTCACTTCCGAGTAAGCGCCAAACCCCTCATCCCGCCTCTATTTCGTCCCGATGGCAGTATCGCCTTCGAAGACGCTGATAAAGCCGAATGCTTTGCCGATAGTATAGCCTCTCAGTGCTCACCCAGTACGCAACCGTGCGCCCTCTCATACATAGAATCGGTAGAGGATGAGGTCCGTCAAAAGAACTCACTCCCTATTACCGCTGATCCCATCGTAGTTTCCGTTGACGAAGTTCAAACCATCATCCGGGGATTAAAACCTCACAAAGCCCCAGGAGCCGACGGTATCTCTAACGACGCACTCAAACACTTCCCCGAGCAGGTTCTTTCCCTCTTAGTTCTCATTTTTAATGCCTGTTTGCATCACTACTTCTTCCCATCCTCTTGGAAAGAAGCAATCGTAATAGGAATTCCCAAACCCAGTAAACCGCTCAATATACCGTCGAACCACCACCCCATTAGCCTCCTCAAGGCTATGGGGAAAGTATTCGAAATAATCATTCAATCTCGACTGAGAAACCTTCTCTTCCCAGCAGACGATCATCTACTGATCATTCCGCAACAGTTCGTCTTTCGTGCCAAGCATTCTTGTCCCCAGCAAATCCACCGCATAGTGGAGTATATCCTAAGCGGTTTTTACCCAAAACGTAAGAAAACAGTCGTCGTCTTCTTCGACGTTGCCAAGGCTTTCGACAAGTCTGGGACAAGGACTTATCTACAAACTCCATCACCTAGGCCTTCCAGATCGCATAGTTCGCATAATGGCTTCCTACCTTCAAAATCGCTCCTTTCGTTTCAAACACGAAGGAGTTCTTTCCTCCCCACGCCCGCTAGCAGCTGGGGTTCCACAGGGCTCTGTACTCGCTCCCTTGCTATTTTTATCGTACGTTAACGATATACCCATCCCTAACAATGGCGTGCAAGTCTTATTATTCGCCGACGATACTGCCCTCTATTTTCAGGGTCAGAGGTTAGACTCAGTCCTCACCAGACTCCAACACTCAGTCAATGAGCTAGGAAAATGATTCTCCAAATGGTGCATCGAAGTCAACGCGGAGAAAAGCTCCGCGGTATGTTTCCACCATAAGATCAGACGTGGACACGATGATCCTCACATCCGTTTGCTAGGCACCCCTGTCCACTGGAAACCCACTACCAAATACTTGGGAGTAACGCTAGAATCCAGATTCACCTTCAGGCTACACGTTCGAAAAGTTACAAACTCCGCCCGATACTACATGAGCCGACTCAACAGTTTGTTGGGGAGGCACAGTAAGATGTCCCTCAGAAGCAAGCGAACGCTCTACAAGGTTTGCATACGACCGGTGATGTCATACGCCGCCCCTGTTTTCGCACACGCTAATTCCAGTGTCCTCTACCCAATCCAAATAGTCCAGAACCTCTTCTGCAGAATCGCAACCAACGCCCACTGGTGCGTAAGGAACGCCGACCTACACTGTGACCTAGAACTCCCCACAATTCAACAAGCCTTCAAAGGCTATTGTACTACCTTTTTTAAGTCCTCAGAGGAACACACAAATCCCTTAATCAGATAGGTAGCGGATTACACCGCCCCTCGTCTTACAGGTCATCAAATCCGGAGGCTGAGAAACGCCCTCTCAGATCCCCCCGACAAACTCTCGTCTGACTTGGACTGTCGACTGGCAGCTCATAGTCAAAAGCTCTAAACCTAAATAGTTAGTGGCATCCTTAAGATGACACATAATCTCTCCATCCGACAACACCTTCAGTGTTAACTACAAAGCGAACGCTCCCTCGGGAGTACCGCTAGCACCCTTTTTTCCCTAAAGAAGGGTCGCATCCGATGAAGGCTTAGAGGCCAAAAGGCCAAAGCCAACTTGGGTGGTGTTTAGTGGGTAGGCCCCTAGGTTTCACGGTAGTCCCATATAACCAGCGCAGCCGGTTGCGTTGGTATGCTATGAGCATTCACCACCCCCCTCCCGCGCTTTTCCGGAAGGTATAGCCCTTTTCCAACTTTTAGGCGCAAAAAAAAATTCTATCAAAACATCGCCACAGTTTCATATTAAATTTGTCTCTGTGTTGAAACACACAACAAAGCAGCTCGATGAAAATAATAGAAGTTATTTCTTCTGGATAATGAACCATCAGCAGCTGGGTTTAGGTTTGAAATCATTTACATATGTTAATTTAAATGTTCGTCAAAGTAACGCGGACCAATATTTATTAACACGGGTCTTTAAGTGATGCGCGCTTCCTTAAAGTCCCTTAGCCTTGGTTCTATATTCTACGTACATACTTATAGAGAGTCGTAGAGTTTGACACGTCATGATCTTGTCTTTCGCTGAAGCAAAATGATGATTTCCAATAATTACAAAACTTTTAATATAAAATACTATCGAATTTAATATTACGTGAAATATTTGATCCCAAATCCTTCGAGCGTAAGACCACGTTTCCAATAATCAGAAAAAGCTGGCGTTGATCGATGCGATTGAATCTAAACGGGAGTAAAGAATCGCGAGACTTTTCATATATTAAAACGATAAATCACATTCAAGTCATTAGTGACGTATTCCCCATTGTAGGTACTTAATAAATTTCCAATAGTTCTCTATGTTTCAGGCACAAGGAACATATACAAATGAGACATCCAAGCCCAGACCCTAAGAACAAATCAATGTTTTAACCTTAGGGTTTTCATTTGGCAAGCAGGCTGTAGGGACGTAAAATGAAGGAGGATTGTTTGTTCTGCCAATAATATAGTAAACGTGAATGTAATGAAGATTGAAGTGACGAAGAATATTACTTTTTTATGTTGATTTTTCTCGCGAGTGTTATAATAATTTTCTTGTAATAAAGTAAGCATAATTCCAGAAGCGAAATGTATTTTGTACAACACTTTACTTATACATATACACAATATATTATAAATATTCGTTGTTCGGGCTATTCTTGTTTATCATTTTAGCCTAATAATAAACGAGAAAAGAAGCTTAAGGATTAAACTTGCCATCTGTATCATAGTACTGTGTAATTATATTAGCAGTAAATTTTAATAAATTACAAGAAGAAATTGCTTTGCTTGAATATATTTTAAATATTTCGTGCCAGTAATAAAATATAAATCTAATTATTTAATTCAAATATGAGGATAGAAACATGTTCAGTAGTATGTTGGGTAGTATTACACACATCTTCCTAGAGGAGAAGTAATGGACTGTTTTGCTGTATTTTAACATGCGAATAAATTTTTAAACTTTTAATCTGCGAGCTAGAGGTAATTGAACAACATAACTACACCTCGTTGCAATGTACGACCGTGCACTCTTTAATCAATGTAATGTTTCCTACCTTATAAATTTAAGCAAAAATAAAAAATAAGTCTTGTTTATGTGCGGCGATTGCCTTTGTTAACTTTTCTGTTCGAATATATTTTGTACCTTAAAAAACGGTACCTTTGCAGTTAACACTCGTAGAGTCTACTCACACTGAAGATGCTCTGTTTCGGAGCGAAACACGTGTTGGTGACGGTATGTATGTTGGTATATACTTTTATTTATCATAAATACATGTTTTCCTTTGTGGGAGGAAGGAGGTTGTGTGCATGTATAGAAGTATATACCATCAAAAATTGTGCTTGCGGATTGTTGCAAAGTAAATTGATACTAATTTAATAACAATGATTTTCCGCAAAGTAGCGCCTGATACTATCAACTATATCTAAAATAATTACTACAGGTGTTCTGTACTTATAAAAATCAAATGGCGTTGCCACATGGCTTCATTTTGATACTTTTTATGTTAGTAATTGACAACGACTAAACGATTAATATAAAAGAATGTGGTCATCGTCGTTTAGTTAGATCTATAATATCAAGGGTGTCACAAATATATGACGTCGGATTAAGATTAGGCCGTCGATTGAACATCTGCAGAAACCTGGCACGATTTTATCTGTCAGCTGGATGCAACGGCAAGCCCTACTCGAGTGTAGAAGCACCTGCTTTTACGCTACATAATATAGATATGCAAATGAAATAACCTTTTCAAAAATACAATTGATAATATCTTTAGTTGAAATTTCAAGTTGTACTTCTATTGGAACCCCATTCACATTTTCTGCGTTGACACATTCACATTCACAGCGACTTATACTTTAATGTATTATCCACTTTGTAGCCTTAATAACAATATTCATTCCTAATCGTATAGTAAAATAGTTATATTCGAGTTAAAGGGATCGTAGTATAGGCGGTGGTTTAGTTCCAAATTATTCACCCGTTGCGTACAGAAGTGATTAATGGCATTAATTTAATTGTGACCCCTCCGGGCTCTGTAACATACTATATAATAAAGAAGCATTTTTATAGAATGTCTGAGTGTCTTTTATATTTAATTTATAATACGATCTTGCATCGGTTTATCTAATAAATCTGATATGTACCAGCAATATCCGTTGAGCAATTCCAGTGCGGATTGCTGCTGAGGATGAAGGCCAACCTGAATATCAGAAATTGTCGAGCCTCCCAAAAACCTCCGTCACAGTTAAGCGACTGCTATGTTTGGTTTTTTTAGTGACATCGATTAAATTGTCACTAACTTGTACCTTTGGTTTATTAATGACAATTTACCTTCCGTACAAAATAAAAATAATTAATTTATCGTGAAGACATTTATATTTCCGCAATCTTTGCTGAATGTAATATAATATAATATGTGTAACTATTAAACAATTTTATCGGTTACTGGAATCAAAACAAACAAACAAAATCATATTCATTATCCGTTTAGTTTTCTGTATAGAATCTGATAATTGCTGCATCTAAAAACTCCGATGGCGATACAGGACTTGTTTCCTGGTGTAGTGTCCATCAAAAACCAAATAACCCACATATTGAACCATATTGTATGACTATTACCATAAAATGTTATAATCTAGCAAAGTGTTTGGACGATATCAAATAAATATATTAACTTCATACAAGCGGAACAAGTCGCAACGTAAATATCGCCCCATGTGACACATTCTCAGTAAACTTTAGTACTTCGCAAAGCTAACAAAGGCAGCAGATGTCAGATCTGTGTACCTTAGTACTATAATGGATAACTGTGCTTGTAAATAAACTCCTTAATGGCTTACGTTTTTTATAAACTGAGCTATTTAAAATTTCCCAGTTTGTAAACATAGACGCATTCGTTGCATGTATTCATGATGCTTGGTAACTTAATGTTATTGCAATCTATGTTCACTACTCTTTATCAATATATCGTGTTTTAAGGTACTTAAACTAAATAAATATAACAATATTGTACGTACACTCAACGTTTGCACTAAACAGTACCAAGAAAAACGAGAACGTTGACGTGTTTCTTTACATTCAATACAGACAACAAAAATAACAATAAAACTTTCGGCACGAGTTTCTCAAAAGTTATCTTTAAACAAGGACGTTGTTGATGATGCGGCCGGAAGAGCTGGGTTGTTCTTGTGTTATGGCCGTTTATATTGTTTTAATGGTACGTGACCATTCCACATTTCTGTAAATGAAACAAAACGGTTTATGGTACGGGGTTGTGTGTGATGAAACGGTTGCGTACCCTATTAGTACTATTGAGGACTGAGCTGGGACCCCCATTAATGATCTATTGATAAAAATAAAACAGCCGTCTTGCTCGGAGATATTTTATTACATATCGCGTGCATTCGCACTCACCCTTCTACGTACTATGCCGCCATCATCATTTAGAGGAACAATAAATAGTTCAAATACTAAAAATATTGCTTAAAATCTAGTTTTTTGTACTCTGTTGTCGTAAAATATACGACTTATTTCGAATTTACTGGTCTATGTCCCTTTTAGTTTAATGATGGCACTCGTGTCTGCTTATGTTAACAATTAGAAATCGATACATCAAACATAGTATAAATTCTGATGGTACTCAGCCGGCTATAGATATTCGTAACTTCAAAGCATAAATAACGCATTAATCAATAGTAATAGTAGAGCAAGCGGAGCATCCACTTTTCTGACTCTCCGATGGAACAACCAAAATACGTGTACAATGTTTCACAGTTAATTCAGGGAGAGCGGCGCACCCACCATGCAAGAGTATTGTCGACATTAAACTGGGTTAAAAGTTGTAATAGCAACCTTCAGTAAGAAAAATTTAATTCGATAACATCTTCCTTTCTTCAGCAAGGTACTGTAGGAACAGAGGAAGTTGGTTTGGACTCAAATGTTGATGGAACCCCTTACATTCTACAACCCGTGTTCTGTTTCCCCTAGGAACGTCATTGATGCCGCTAATGTTATGAATACCAATACGAATGTCCAAGGTAGCGTTGTGTCAACTTACGATAAGACAGTGTAATATTAAATACAGAATGCCGTTCGACGATTGTTTTGCTCGAGTCAATAAATAAATAAACGTTTACACACTCACACCCCGCCACTGGGATTCCTTGTGTCGCGGGTGGCATGAACATACACAAAAATGACATCACAAACACCCATGACCCGAGAACAAACATATATTTGTCAGATAAATGTCTGTCCCGGCCGGGAATCGAACCCGAGGCCCTATGCTCGGCAAGCAGGGTCATTGCCACCTGGGCTATGGGGTCGTCATATATTTCTGTTAGATGATTTGGAACAAGGGTGTAAATGTGATTGTAATAAATTGGCGTATTATGTATTCGATTTTCGTCGCCTGCGCTGCAGTAAGTCATTGTTTCTGATGAGCTGTTGGATTTACACTGTGCTGTTACACTGATCGTTTGCTTCTCGAAATTTTATTATAATACTCGCTCGCCGGTTAGAATTTACTCATGTGAACTATATTACGTCAAAACATTTTCCATCTTAATTTAGTTAATAGTATCAAGCGTTACTTTGCGGAAATTCATTGTAATTAAATTGGTATTAATTTAATTGTTGCAAAGTAAATTAATACTAATTTAATAACCATCTTAATTTGCCTGTTTTATGCCAGGTTCAGCTCAATCTAGGTTTTCCTAGGTCTTCCCAATCAAATGTTATTTGCTGTTGGCAGACTTGTTTTATGTTTCTCATGAACCTGAGATTCAAGCCCCTGATAATTTATGCAGTCACTTTTAAAATTATCCCGTTCAAACAGACTAGACTTAAAAAAGTAATAAATGTTTAGTTAACACTTAATTTAAAAAGTTAAAAATAATAACTGCAGCTTATAGATACAAAGTAACCCAACTAATAAAGGCTACGAGTAGAATCCTACTCAAATTAAAACTAATTATATCAATTCGAACTGTCTTACATTTCTGGAACTACTGTCCTTTTCAAATAGGTTTTAGACTAATATTTCCCACAATTGAGACGAAAATTTCAATTGTAATTATTACCATTGATCCGAACTTCATTCCAAGTCAAATACATTATTGCTCAGAGATAATAACAGAGACGTATATTCGTATTATTAGACCCTTGACAGACATACATTCCGTTACCAATCCAACTCATTATTTATACAATTCTAGTCAGCTGTACAGCTAAAGGGCACGCTTCACTGCACATCCAACCACATGGCATCCATTACTATCGGTACTGTGTTAGATGTATCACATCTGTATTGGAAACGACGTCAATCGAAAGGTCGATGTTGCCCTTGTTTGTGGCATTTACGGATGACCTCTTGGAGTAAATAATGTTAATACACTACGATTCGTTTCAATTTGAGACAATTGTACAAAAGCAAACGGACATGACACTGGCATTCAAGTGCATGACGAAACTTGTTATCGGTGAACAACTAGCGGTTTCACACTAGAAAGAAGGAAAAATCAACTTACCAAGAAAGACGGCGAGGTGTCATTTGACCCTTTGCTTTATAAAGTTTTATATATCGGCAACGCCAGTAGTTTTAGCGGCATTGTCGAACATAGCGTGGGCGTATAATCGTTAACACTTTTAATTAATTGTTAACAAATAATTCACACCGGGCAAACGAAACAAGTAACAGTTCCAAGTGCGGAGGATCCGATGTCTTCGACGGCAGAATGTAAACTGTGGCTCCATCCGGCGTCGCTCCACTAGCTAGGTTCTGTTGTAGTACGATGTTAGCCGAGTATGATGTCATCGCGGCGGTGCTGCCATCACTCGGATATCGTGCTGAGTTTCGGTTCACGTCAATGCTAATGACCATCTCCGACATATACTATAATTAAAATATCCCAAAAACTGTTGTTAACAAATAGGGGAAAAAATATTAAAACTTCAATTTGACTCATCTTAATCATGTTTGTATTCACTCCAACTTATACTTTTACTTACAAATATGACAAATAAATTTTTCTCACTGATTGGATCGTACACACTGTTATGTCCTACGGCTGGGGTGTCTAACGATTCGGCTTTGACAAACATGTTATTTTAGTGATAAGGAGATTGCGGAATTAGTGGTCCGTCAATTTATTACGTTTGATCCACAGGTCAAACGTTAGATTAGAAAAATGGTTTCGTAAAGTTAGGTGAATTACTAGGAACCTCTGCCCCTTGGCAGATATCTAAATTATTTTTTACGAATCGCAATACGTACCCCTATAGATCAAACAAGTAAATTTAGAAGGGACCTCTGTCTTATTTTGATATCTCTAATATTTTCCATGAATTTATCATTTAAAAACATCGTGATTCGTTAATACATAAAACAGTAAACATAAAAGTTTTTTTTACGTATATCGCAAACCTCGTTAGATTTATTTTTGCAACAAGAAGGGGAGCAGTGGCGTCTTTTCCTTGTACCGACAATAGACGACTCCATCGGTATTGGTGCCGCCGAGGCATCAGGTTCGTTGGAAACGTCACTGAGTCCAGAGATAGCTGGATTATAAAGTTCCTTCTAGGCACTGTCTTGTCATGATATAAAACCCATGTATTTATGGCAGTCAAGTCGAGACAAAGCTTATTATAAAAAACTTGTATTGTCTACCTGCTTGTCCAGGTACATTTTCAGAGGCGCTTTTCCACAATACTCCACCAGATGATACCATACTATTTTCATTATCATTGCGTGGAACTTGTATTCCGAAAAATAATGAAATAATAATGAAAAGAATGAAGCAGGTATTGAGGTACGTAGGTGGGTAGATTACCTATTGCTATATTACCATCTGAGTCGTCACTACTCAAAGAGCTTGATTCGGGTGTATGTATCTTTTCCTGGGGATTATTTCGGAATCTATCTACCTCCTCACTCTGACCATCTTCAGGCAAAAATTGTAGTGATGCAAATATTTGACAACACACATCATATAACATAACACATCTGACTAACTGTTTACTTGACGAAAACATGGGAAGAAACGAACTATAATCATGTTTATTATAGGTCACAACTACAGCTAATATAAATAGTATGGTCTACCAGCTATGGGATATGTTTACTCTAACAAAGCCGCATGAGTCAAATGACCGTTGCCGTATTTGTAGGTAGATATATGATTTATTTATGATGTACCTAATGATCTTAAAACAATGTAAAGATTTTAAATGTAAATTTGAACCATTTTAATAAAAGTCACGAGAGGATATGTCAAAGTATATGTCAAACCAATAGTTTCGTAATTATTTAACCGTGAATTCCAAAAAGGGTCATATGAACCCCGCCCGTCTTTCTAGTGTATCGTCAGTACTTCGAAGGCTGCCTGGTTTTGTGTCCACATCATGCATGCATTCTAACAGTACTATTTATTTATTAATTTATTCGTTACTAATTGTAGGTTAAGAGAGATGGAATACTAGCCGGAAAATGTAGTTCCAGCTACATCGATTTGACTCACAGAGATACTTGACGGTCCAATTTCGTGACTACTTACCACCAGATAGCTTACCTATTAAAAACTATATATGCTTGTTACAAAAAAAACACGGGAAAAATGTCATCTCATTCACAATAAATTTGCTGCCAGGTGTGTACACCTGTACTATTCATAACTCAAATTCAAAATCATTTAATCATATAGGTATTCTGTAAATTCACTTATGCACGTCATTTTTTGCTTCTACTAACGTTTCGAAAAAGTTATTTAACATTGAGGAGAAGAAACGGCGAAAGAAAATCCTCAGCACATCTTTTAAACAACACATGGTAATTACAAAAGTGTAAGCCTGTGCGGAACTGGTTTCGGTACTATTATTTCCAGGCGTCGTTGTCATTAATGTATTCATCCACACTATAATGTCCTTTGCCTATAAGCTGTATTTTAACGCGTCGTTTAAAAGTTCCAATGGGCAACTCGCGTATTAACTTTGGAACTTTATTGTAAAAACGAACTCCAAGCCCCAGAAACGTACGCTATACCTTTTTAAGACGATATGAAGACGTTACCAAATATAAATCTAAACTAATATTATAAATGTGAAAGTAACTCTATCTGTATGTTAGTCAATCACACTTAAACCACTGAACCGATTTAAACGAAATTTGGTACAGAGATTAACTAGACCTTGAGAAAGGACATAGGCTACTTTTTATTGCGAAAAAAGGGGTTGAAATAGGGGATAAAAGTCTGTATGGAAGTTCGTCAGAAATTGAATCATGAAAATCGGTGGTAAGCACTTTGGTTAAATATTAATTAACATGTTTTACAAGATTTTGAAAAATTTCAACCCTTAGTAGTCGGAAAAGAGGATGAAAGTTTGTATGGCGACTTGGTTAAAACTTAATTTGCGTAAATACTGTTGAAATTAAATAAAGACTTACGTGTTTTTCCATTTTTTGATATATATCCCCAGAGGGTGTAAAAGAGGGGATTAAAGTTTTCCAACAAACGCATACCGAGTCGAAACTGCTACACTTAGAAACTTGATGTTTCGACTGTAGATTTATTTTGTAACGTTAACTTCAAATAAACAAGGAAACGTCAAATAAGAAAACGGGCAGTAAGAAACAACGGCAAAAAACCCTTAGTAGTAGAAATAGGGGATAAAAGTTGGTATGGTGACTTAGTTAAAACTTATTTGATTTGCGTAAAACCAGCCAGGATCAGAGATGTTATGGAGCTCCGTAACCGTAACCGAAACTATCAGATATCAGATAATCCTACTAATATTATGAATGCGAAATTTTATGAGGATGGATGAATGTATGTTTGTTACTCTTTCACGCAAAAACTACTGATCGGATTTAGATGAAACTTTACAGTAATATAGCTTATACATTAAAATAACACATGGGCTACAAATTATAAAGATTTTGTGTAATTTGGCCATAACATATATAATCATAAATATCAGTTAAGTCGGAAAAAATCCTGCTCTCCGAGAGCTATCCCTGGGTGCGCTGCGTAAACCTTTGGAGTAACATGAAGATAATGTATCGTAGGATTGTTTGTCTTAAATAGATTTTTTTATGTTAATAGCCGACAAACGAGCAGACGAGCCACCTGATGGTATGTGGTCGCCGTCGCCCATGGACATCAGCGAGACCAAAGGTATCACTGATGCGTTGTCGGCCAGGAAATAAGAAGGTAAGAAAGAAAGAACTGGCTCTCAAGCCCCCAGCCGGAACACGACGAGTCGTTTGGCGGCTGACTCAAGCAGGAGGGTGGTAGCCAGCCAGACAGGTTTCACGAAAGGATAATAATACCAGTAATAATATTAGTGATTTAATAATAATACTGATAATTTAATGCTTACGCAAAGCCCTACCATCAGACTAGCTTCTGTTGCCTTTTAAGACACCCTGTTCTGCCAGCACGGGATTGGGGGGAGTATTCTAGGCCACCCCAATACGGCAATAAGTTTTGAATAAAAGTCTGCAACAACATATATCTACCTTTTAATTGGAAGTCACTATATCCAAATTAGTGTGCCATTAGTACATTAAAATTGGATACTTTTTTTACAATGCACATTTTACAATAATATTCAAATACTTATCAAAATTGATACATTTTTCGCTTTTAGTATTTGATGTAGATCAATTTTATCTTTTACACAAATTCATTTGGAGGAATAGTTTAAAAGTGATCACGATGAGATCGACCCGAATGGAGCGCCATTAGAGTCTACTATAAGTCAGCGCGGGACGCAAAACGCGATATCATTGATGGTTGCGTTTATTTTGCGGTTTTTTAGCTAATTCGATTCTCGAAGCGATTTATTACTTAGTACAGTACAGTACAGTTACTTTGTGTGACAGAGCAAATTGCACGCGGGCGAAGCCGCGGGAAAAAGCTAGTTATGTATGTTTCCTGTTTCATGATTTTGTGTATAACTTTTCTGCTTGTACATATTTAATATTTTTAATAAATCCTAAATTACTTTACTTTAATATTTACTTTAATCTGTACATAGCTCTGATTGCTCTTTTCTGTAATGTAACTATTGAATCAATTTTCGCTGATTTACCCTACATTAGGATACAGTAAGACATAAGACTATGAAAATTGGCAAAATAAACAATTCTAGCTCTAGCTGTCTCTACATCACTAATCAATACTAATAATAAAATTCTAATTGATCGCTTTCTGTACATGAACGATATATGAGAAAAAACATTATTAATTAAGGCAATAGAACCCAAAACAATAGTTGTTAGATCTGTTTGTCTGTGCGTTTGTTCACGCTAATGTCAGAAATAGCTTAACCGATTTCGTTCTGGTTTTCACTAATGTATTGCAATAAGAGGCACTTAATACTTAAAGTTTGCTTCATTGCAATCCGTCCATAAATAAGGAAGTTAAAATTCATTTTGAAAAATGTAAGGCGTAGTTTTCCTGAAGTCAAGCGATGGCAGGTCGCTAGTAACGAATATAAATTAACATATTACAATAATATTTGCTGCCAGTTGTGTAGATACTGGTAATAATTATACGGTACAGTATATCGAGCCAAGGTCACTTAACAAGTGTAACTATTAAATGGTTAATTAAATTTCATTTCATTGAATTCATTAAATCGGTACCCAATTCATTAAAAATCAACGATTGCTTCTTAACGATAAAAACGGTGACGAACGACGTACTCCTCTTCAGATGTAGCGTCCAAACCGAATTCTGATGCTTTTGATTACAATTAAAATTACATTTAATACGCCCTTATCGCCTTTAATACGCTTTTATCGGACTAAATGATTGAGAACGAAGAAGATGTAATTTATATTGAGATATTGGAGATCAATGATAAATTATCGAACGAGGCAATGGAGCGCCTAGTCACGTAGAAACATCTATTGTAAATTGTTGGGCGTGAAGCGTGAAGGATTCTAACGAACACTTCAAATTATTGTTCCTATTTGTTGACTTATTTAATTCATATTTGTTTATTATATAAATAAATTTATGCCTTAGAGGCTCAAGCCATTGAGATCAAACCACCCTTCGTTCACTGATTCGCTTCATTCGTTCACTGATTTCAGTTGAAAAGTACTTTCATGATGCTTATTTTCATAGAAGTCGATCGTTAAATTATATAAACTGATATTAATAGCATGCAATAAATACCCCATTTTATGAATAATATGTTATTTTTCATAATCATGTGTAAGATAAAATGATTTTGTGTACGTGAAAATAATACCGTTTCGTGTAGGACTTCGATAGCAAAATCTATCGATAACTCGGTGATTTTTAAAGAGGTATAAATAAATATTTTACCGAGGTTCGTTCATAAATATGAATGAGTCCGTTACAGCTTGTAAACACATTTGACGGAAAGTAGATTAAGACTGTAATAAAAGAGCATCTTTGGCTCTTGAATAGTACTAGCTCCGCAGACTGACAGAATTTTGCGAATTTTATATCTGTTGACACAATAAAATATAGCACATATTGCATTATGATATGATATGATATCGACTAATTTTACTACTTCTAGGTTTCCTGTAAATGCAGTTCTGAAATAAAAATGGAGTTGAATGTCAAACTGGATAGTAATGTCTGCGATGGAATAGTCGACAAATGTGTCGACAACGCACATCACTTCTGTTAAAAGTCACGCACACTAATGTCCGTTACACACACATGCACATTGAGGTTTTAATGACGCGTTGATGAGGAGAGTGTTCGTATAATAAGTTTATGGTATTTCCCATCCGCAAGGTCCGCTGTCGTTTCAGTGACGAAGACGTGCGCGATAAAATAACTAATTACATTTTATAGATAGTTACAAAATAACGTATAATGAAGAGTAACATTCTTTGTGTAAATTAAACAAGACGTAATCGAGACAATGAGTGCTTCTGAAGATATCAGTACAGTGCCAAGTAAGTGTAGTTTTCTGTTTCTCAAGGTTGACTGTTAACGAGTGCTATTTAGCATTAAACGCGCCTGTTGTACACAAGATTTTTGTAAACCAGTGCATTGTGATCCTATCTCGAAATGTATCGGACGTTGTTCTCAGCTCGGAACATATTTACGGGACGGATAAATTTGGACATTTGAGATGTGTATTATTTATACATTGGCATGTCTATCCAGCGCTTAATACTCCAATCGAGAACACCCCATGGGTTGGATGCCATAATATGAAGACCCCAAAGCCCAGTTGGTAGTGCCCCTGCCTGCCGAGCGTGCAGTCCCGGTTTCGATTCCCAGCCGGGGCAGACATTTATGTGACAGATGAATGTTTGTTCTCGGATCACGGGTGTTTGTGATGTCATATTTGTATTTCCATGACACCCGCAACACAGGGAATCCTAGTGGGGGGATGTGAATGCATAAACGTTTATTTTTATAACGTTTATTTTTGATATCTTCGTCCGGTGCCGATCTTTTATTTGGCAATAAAGACACGTTCACACTTGCCTATGCCAATATTTGTGCTTCAATAACGTTTTCCTGTAATTTTTAAAAACAAATACACCCACAAACATACAGATAGGCGCACGGATTTTGAATACAATATTATAAGCAAAGGGTCAATTTCCAATAACGAAGGAAAAGCCTCGATGGGGTAGTCGCGTCGTCTTAGTCAATGACTCGGTTTTTTATAATATTACTGAAATCAGATTCCACGTTAACGCATCGCTTAGCATGACTTTTTACTTGCTTTGCATTCTTTATTTCTATGTTCCTTGCAAAGTTTAATAATCGATCTAGTTCGAATCAGTTTCGTCAAGGAAATATAGATCTATTCCTTTTTTAATTGTACGTTGAGTAGTTCCAGAAATAACTTAGGAATTATTATTTTCGTGCTTTGGTTAGAAGTAGATCTATTCTTTTTTTAATTGCACGTTGAGTAGTTCCAGAGATAACTTAGGAATTATTATTTTCGTGCTTTGCTTAGAAGTAAAATTTTTGGTATAATTTTTCATTTTTAAATATTAAATATGTCCTTACAACTGATATATTATATCATCGTCATCATCGTCGTGATGCGGTTCACGGAAAATTTTCAAATTTTTAATCGAAATTAAAAAGAGATTTCGTTTGTCTGCAATTGAGTCACTCAACGTATGCAGATATGTACTTATTGCTTTTCAACGTTCTCCACCACGAAGATATAGAATAAAACAAAAATGACAGATGGAAAGATCGACGGACATTTGAGCAATTCAGTAAGAGTTTCTTTTTTTGCAACGGAAATATGAAACAACAAAAAGGAAAACAACAAAATAGTATTCACAATGGTTGGCAAAACAAAATGTTAATGTTAAATGAAACAGAACAGCTACATAAAAAAGTAAATTTTGTAATAACCTTTTGATTAAAAAGAAATGTATTTGTATTTATATTTGCAGAAAGAATTCTTGGTATACGCCATGTTCAAGCAGCCCTGCTGTTCCTGGCTCTAGTCATCTCGTACGGTATGAGAATCAACATGAGCTTGGCGATAGTGGCGATGACAGATTCGAAACAGGAGAATGTATGTAACGACGCTAACTTTCCGCAAAAACGCTATATAAACATTATTTCGTAGCAGTTAATCTGGCAGTTAAAGATTACACCTGAAAATTTACTCGAAGCAATTGTTTATCATTCACAGTACTTCCAGTGGGGCACTAAAACGCAAAGCGTAGTACTATCTTCTTTTTTCTGGGGCTACATAATCCTTCAGATTCCCGGCGGCGAGCTGGCTGGGAAGTACGGTGGCCATCTCTTAGTTACTCTGTGCGTTGCTATCAACTCGGCTGTCTGTTTGCTCATCCCGATTGGAGCTTCATTTGTAAGTGACTTTGTCAATTTATTTCCTACTAGTAGGTAACTTACCCTCACTTCGTTTCAAAAAACGTACGGCTTTACTTTTACAAAAAAGCCTTTACTTTTACAAAAAAGCCCTGCTCCCGTAACTATTCTTAATTATTTTTAAAAGGTACTTCATAAACTTTATGTTTACATATTTTATTGTTATTGGGATTCGTTTTCCTATCTTGATTAACAAGAAAATGTTCATTTTCTGTAGCCAAAACCTTTTTTACTACTCTCCTAGTTAGAAAATGTGCATTCTAATTTATTTTAAAGTTCTTCTTTCAAAAAATTCTATTACACGGGACTGGATTTTTTCCCGGAACAAAAAATATCCTAGGAAATTATTAATACTAATAAGTTAGAAATATACTAAGAAACATTTAACTTTTTTCAAAGATTTCTGATCTGAATTTCTAAAAGAATAAGTTTTCGTTTCTCAATTGATAATAACGCTCGTCTAAAATAAAACATTCCAAAAAATATATACAGATTTAGCTCCGCTACTGTTTAAGTTCCTCATTATACAACACTTTTGTTTTATTTTGAATGGATATTATTTGAGTTTGAATTAATCTGAAGAATCATTGTGACGGAGGAGTTCAGACTCGGAGTATTAAGTGATTGAAGACAAGCATTTGTTCGATAATGTGAATTCTAAGTCAATCAAAATCAAAGTTATTCAATCATTTAGGTATTCTGTAAGTATACTTACTTAGCAACATCATTGTTTGGCTCTAATACCATTTCGAAAAGGTGCTTTAACACTGAGGAGAAGATACAGCAAATGAAACTCCTCAGCGCATCTTTTAAAACAACACACTGAAATTACAAAATTATAAACTTGCGCGGAACCGGTTTCAACACTATTATTTCCAGGCGTCCTTGTCATTAATATATTCATCTGTATTATAATATCCTTTGCCTATAAGCTGTATATTAATCAGGGTTTTTATGGAGCTCCGTAACTGTAACCGAAACTATCGGATAGCCGAAATAAAAATATGTCCGAAACCGTAACCGAATCCGATAAAAAGTTTCGGATAAGGACGGAGTCTAACTGAAAAACGTTATGCCCGATTCTCGCCGTCTGAACCTTGAGCTTCTCGAGGCAGTTTTTATTATTTACTAGCCGACCCGGCGAACTCTTAAAGGCGAAACCTTAGAGTCAATAAATAAGCAGACTTTTGATTTTATTCAATTAAATTCTTTATTAGGAAATATAAATATAAAAAATCAAGTATTTTAATGATTCTTTATTGTTCATGTATTTTGGCCCATATGTTGCACTCCTCAGTTAAGCACCTTGTGATACACGACATTTTTCGTTTTATTGTCAGGCGCAAGTACAAACAGCGCAGTTGGTCTTTCGATCCGTGAACATGCCGGGACGTCTAAGTACAATATCGCGTCTTTCCAAGTTTTCACCAACAATCAGGATGGCAACTTCATCTATTGTTGGAGCGTTAAATGTTCGTTCGTGTATTCCAGATGGTCGTTTATCTGCTCTTTGTAGTCATCATTTGGCATGAGTTCCAAAGCACTTTTGAACAGCCTGACCAACGCATGATGTTCATGAAGCAGTTGCTGCAGATCTTGAAGAATTGCTCTTTTCATTGCTGCATTTATCTCTTGAAGTCGATCAAGTTGTTCTTCCATGTTGCCCATGAAGTATATTTGTAAAAATCTATGCTGTGCATCTTCGAGAGGTTACAATGATCCAATTTGATGGTGAATCTGTCCTTGTATCTATAAAATAAAAAGCAAAGTCAGTATTTCTGATTTATAAACATTTTTTTTGTATGATCAGCAAACATAATATGTAGGAATAAGTATAGTAACTTATTCATCTACTATATTGGATGTAAGTACAAAAATAAACAAATAAATACCTTAAATGTTAGATCCTCGTTCTTCGATAATGTCTGCCCCAAAGGAGGTCATTTGGAAACAATCATTCTATTTTTGACTGTTTGCAAGAAAATGACGTGATTCTGGTGTTTCGCCACAAAGCAATAAATTCAATGGCTCAGGTGGCGGAGTCAATAATGACAATTTCACTTTTCCACTAAGGCAGCACAATCCGGAAGTTTCTCCTGAAAACTTCAATGCGTCACAATACTCGCAAACAACGTCCATTGGCCCAATGCAAACGCTAGGATGCAAGCAGTAATTAGTGCTGCAATCATATAGGTCAAACGCTGCTCGATTAAAATCATTTCTTCTTGTGCGTCGAAAATTATTTACTTCTTCATCTCTGTTATTCACTCGACGATTTCGCATTGCCAACCGAGCCGTTTCACGGGCTGCCTCGCTTTGTGATTGAGAAGCACGAAGTCGAGCCTTACTAACGCGGCGCTCTTCACGGGCAATTCCTTGTGCTTCTTCAGTCATTTCATTCGCAATATTTCCATCAGATAGTTATGTGATTATTTATGTGATAGTATCCTTCTTGCATTACGGCTTTGTCGGGAAAGATTCGATCGTCTCGGTCGCGGCATTGTTAATGATTATTCAAAGAGAATACAAATTACTGATGATTATATTTTTCTTACAAAATTTATATTATCAATTACGTTTAGCTATCATTTTTATAATTGTAAAATTTTTTACCATACTTAACCGTAGACAAAATTACGTTTAGCTGTCATTTTTTGGTTTGTTATTCCATGTCAGATGCGTTTTTGTTATACCACGTTTTATACTGACTTCATGGAAACGCGGTCGAACGGGATAAAAAGTATCCTATGTCCGTCTCCTGGTTCTAAGCTACCTCTCCACCAATTTTCAGCCAAATCGGTTCATCCGTTCTTGAGTTATAAGTAGTGTAACTAACACCACTTTCCTTTATATATATATATATAGATTTTGTAAAGTTTTTTTTCATTACTATAATAAATAAAACCTAGACAGAAAATCAAAATATTCACGTTAACTTTAGAACCTTTTTATAAAAACAAATTCGAAGCCCCATGAAAGAACGCTGAACCTTTTGAAGGCGATATGATTAAGACGTAACCAAATTATGCCTATTTCTTGTTTCACGATTGTGTGTATCACTTTTCTGCTTGTACAGATTTAAATACTTCATTACTTATATATTGACTGGCTTCGGTGAGTACACCTAAATACAATATACTCTCGAGTCCCATAGTTTAGACAGAATTTTCGAGGAATAAATAGGGCGGATTATTGGGGAGCTATTCTAAGGCATCTGCAATCATGTCCCTTCTACACCTATCACAATGTAGGCATATAAATTAATATGCACGTGTCGTTTATGCCATTATGCTAATACATATATGGTATGATTGTGTTATGGTGTGGAAGGCGGGTGGCCTAGGTCACTAGTGTAATCGGTTCTGGGAACGTGACACAAAGAAACTATAAAAGTCTGGACATAAACAGTTCATTCCACAAGCACGATAACAGTTTATACTACATGAATCACAACACAAAAAAATAACCATAAAAAATAGGACAGAGAGAGAGTGATCGAAGATCGAAAGCACAGGAGACAGACTTAACTAAAATATAAGGAAACAATAGATAGGCACAGCGAAAGTACTAGTGAGCGTACTGTACTTGAGCGATCAAGCGACACGGGTGTTGCGCGGGACGAAAGAAAGTCAACTCTACATATATATAAGTTACTTTATGCAACTGTCTGATGGCGAGCGCGGACTGAGCAGCGCGCGCGCCGGCCGATGCTGTTAGCGGGTATGAGAGGCGCGGAGACCAGTGAAACCGCCGCGCGGCTGCCCCACCGGTGTTCGTGTTGGCAAAAATCGGCGTGTGAAGTGGCGCGTTGACTCCAAAACGAGCCAGGTTCGAACCCGAGTGTGAGTGCTTGTGTGAGTGTATGTGCGTGATATGTATGTCATGTGTAATAAGTATGTAATATAAATATAATGTAATAAATAAGTGTATAATGTGTGTGTAATATATATTATAAACTACATATACTTGTATAAATGTGGGACGAAGGTGCCCACACATAATTATGACTATTCACCACTGTGCTGCTATTAATAATACGATCCCATAACCCTGCTTGCCGAGCGGGGGTCCTGGGTTCGATTTCCGGCCGGGGCAGACATGTATGTGACAGATAAATGTTTGTTCTCGAGTCACGGATGTTTGTAATGACGAACATTGTAATGCGGCGATGTGAGTGTGTAAATATTAAATGAAATAACATTAAAAAATATTATAAATTAATCTATTTATACAAACACAAAATTTTAACTGACCGCTTTCTATATATGAAGAATATAATTATGAGAAAATCTATTATTAAGGGTCTTTATTAACGCAATGGAACCCAAAACAATAATTGTTAAAATTTGTGTCTGTTTGTCCGTGCGTTTGTGCGCGCTAATCAAAGAAACGAGTTAACCGGTTTCGTTATGGTGTGTACTAGTGTATTGCAGTAAGCCTCACTTAATATTTAAAGTTCGTTTCCTTTCACTCCGTTCATAAATATAAAGTTATAAATCAACGTATTTCTAACTCATAGAACGAGATAAATCCAGTCCTAAAACTATGAAGGTGTTGTTTCTAAGCGTAAGGTGTAGTATTTGAAGCGAAACGGGAGCAATTAACGTTATCAATAGCATTGTCATAAGTAAATGTAATCTATAGTTTAAATACGTATGTATATCTAGGATGTGTAAACGGTACACGGATGTTTTGTCTCAGTTATTAGGATTGCGGTCACGGTTGAAGGCACGACTAAGTGTATGATACCGTGGCCGTAGAATGTATCTCAATACGAAAAATGTATATCGTTCATTGTTACAAGCTGTGGATTTTGTAAATAAATAAAATAAAATAAAAGTACCTATGGTTCTCTGGCGAAGAGGTCAGAAACGGGCAGAGATTTTTCTAAAATTGTCTTAAATACCGAAGATGAATTTTCTTCTGTTACTAACATAATAGTTTTGATTGCAGGGTGGTTGGAAACTTGTTTGCGCATGTCGCGTTATTCAAGGCTTATCTCAAGGATTTCTTCTTCCATCCACTCACAGCCTTATAGGCAACTGGGTGCCTTTGGACGAAAAGAGTAGACTTGGCACTTTTATTTACGGGGGTAATAATTAAATGTTTAATAATAACTAAAATAAAATAACTAAAAAATTTGATACATATTTAGGTGACTGTATCATATCTACATTGTACATCTATGTACATGTATTACATATATTATATACATGTATTATATCTACAGGTATGCAATTGGGTACCGCTCTTCAGCTCATAGCATCAGGATTCATAGCGGATTCTTTTGGTTGGCAAGGAATCTTCTACACGAATGGAATTTGTGGTGCAATCTGGACGGTAGTCTACATAATCCTCGGTTCAAATTCCCCTCAACGTTCTAAGGTCATCAGTTCGGAAGAAAAGCTGTACATCCAAAGTTCATTGGGTCATATCGGTGATAAGAAGGTATTGGGAATTATAAATAATCACAGTGTTACAGTATAATAATAAATTCCACCTCTGGTGTAGGTATGTAAAGGGTTTTAAGTATCTGTGAGTCCAAGCCAACCTGCCCTGCTCGTGGTGTCATCGCTGAACAACGGCAAACAATTTCTCGACTGTACTGCTTGGTACCAAACCCTAAATGGGACGTCACCTTTTGGTCGGCATCGTATCGGTGATATTTTTAATATTGCGGAAGAACATCGGCGACTGTGACCATTTTCCAAAAAAAAAAAAATAAGAACGCCCATTTATAAAAATGATAGGCTTGTTTGTTTCTGTATTCTTTAAAACAGCTTACAGTTCGGCATATGAAGCCAATCCTAATATTTCACAGAAACTGAGCACACCTTGGAAAGACATGTGGACGTCGATGCCATTTATTTCTCTGATTGTCGTCCATTGTGGTGAGAACTGGGGCTTCTGGACGCTAGCGACGGAGATGCCCTCTTACATGAGCCAAGTACTTGGCGTCAATGTCAAACAGGTACGTATGCACTTTTTATCTGCTACGTCACTGAGTGTAATTAGTTTGTTGGTTTATGGGAGATTCTACAAAAAAATATCTTTCAACGTATTAGTGGCGCTTACGGCTGTCTGGTGTAAATTACTTAAGCAGAATTCAAATATTTTTAAATGTTACTATTTACTTTAAAAAATTCTACGTTGGAAAGACGGGCTACGTGATTATAGATTGTCAACGTTACACGATATACGATGACGAGGTGCCGGTTAACTTGAAAATTTAACATTCTGCGTATCTAAAGTCAGAGCCTAGCCAACAAAATAACCTTGGATCGAGCACCACTGCCTCGGCGTCGTTCAGGTTGCACCAAAGGGAGAAGGGTCGGTCTCAACCACTGATGGTGGATGATATCACTGAAATGATTTTCAGTAAATTTAGTTCTTTTAATTTGAATCATCTATTACTACGAGTATTACAACTTTAATTAACTTAAAGATCGTTTCTGTTACAGAACGGCATGATGTCAGCGCTTCCATATCTTGTGATGTACTTGATTAGTTTCCCCATGGGTTTCGCTTCGGATTATATTATAAAGAAAAACTGGCTGAACATCACGGCGAGCAGGAAACTTTCTAATTCTGTTGGTAAGAGAATATTAATAGATTTTTATGATAACTGTATGCTTCGAATCCCTCTTTTTGAAAATTAAAAAAATCAATAATTTTGTTAAGCAGATTGAGTTTTGCTATTGTAGTTTTATAGTATACATATGTATATCGAAATAATCAGACAATATAGAATATTGAACGATGTTCGGGTTTGATACCTGGTCTGCCCTATTTGTAACCTTAAATTTAAAATAATATTAAAATTTCCGACCGGAAGGGACACTCGATGGAAACCTAGTTGTAAACAATATAAATACTTCATAGAATTCAATTTGATTAACAAAACTTTAAAGTTAAAGTTGAACGTATCAACATCAAATATTATAATGTGGATGATTGTAATTGGCTTCATCGAGCAACTAAGTGATCTATGTATTAGATATATAAGCTGTTGTTATACCGAATAAATAAAAATAAAATATGCCTGCTGCTAGATATTACAGCCTTAAAATATAATTCATATGTATCTATAGTGCATGTATTTACCTTTTGTCAGCATAACATAGATAAAGATTAGTAAATAGAAGACAGGTTTTGACATGCAATAAAACTACCAAAAATATTACCTCCTTCACTGTAACTTTTCTAATCGCCGAGGCATCCCGTATTTAAAAGTTTGAACTAACTTATAATTTTTTGTTTTGTTAAATAATTCGTAACATAAGGACAATATGATACGCAAACTTAAATTATACTTTAGATTGCTTTAAACAACGAACGTTATTCATGTATAGTGTAACTATGCGATGTGAAAGACTTATAATTATGCAATATTAAATGAAGCACCGACATTTAAAAAACTATTTAATTTGATATATCAAGAAAGTCTTACACATTTTATATACATTACTTATCTTACTTCTGATTTAAATGCGATAGATCCTACCGTATTTTGATAATGTATCATAATAATCGATATAAATATAGTAAGCTTACATTGATGATTATTAATTATGTGTTGTTAAGTAATACTGTGATACTTTGGAAGAGTTTACGTGTTGAATAGGCGCTAGTCCCGGGCTTGGGAATTGAAAACAAATGTAGTGCACGCATATATGTATCTAAATTGACGACTGTGACTCTGCCCTAGGAAACATGATGATTTAGACGCGCGAACCCTTCTAGTATAGTATAGTATAGTGTTTTGTAGTTGTACGTAACAACTGATACTTATTCATTGGAACACGTCAAGATTGATAAAAGTGCCGGCATGACAGATAAAAAATAACTATCATCTATTTTAAATATTTTATAGTTTACGGTAATGGAAAAGCAATGATTTTGTTTTGTTACTAACTCATTACAGCGTCACCTAACAGATCTATCATCTCAACAATATAAATGTATTTATGAATATGATCACGAACACGCTTCAAACTTCAAAAAACGAAATACCAAAAACACCATAGTAATGGAAGAAATTAGATATAATTCTATTATCCAAGATAGGCGACTCTCAAGAGGCAAATACCGTCCAATTAGGCTCCTCCCTATTACTTATAAACTTTGAACCTCGATGTTAATGAACAAAATAAGTTACAAAATTGAAAATCACCAACGTATTAAACAAACTGGTTGCGAATAATATAAACATACGAGGAGTTCAATAGATCATCGTCCGTAGCTTTGATCGATAATGCTAAAGAATAAGAAAATAGCAGAAATCTTAAAGATTAAAAACTTATCATGCGAATGAAACGAAAAAGTACGTTCCTTGACGGATATAAAAGATACAATAAAACTAGTGACAAATAGTATTACATATAAAGTAAAGCTAGATGAAAATACTCTCGAATACGTAAATAATACAGATTTAGGAAAATAAATATTATTTGAAGCGGGATCGGATCGGTTTGGAAACGAAGCAGAAGAATTAGAGAGGAGAATAAATATGACCTCGAAAATATACTGGTCACTTAAAAGAGAATCACGAAAGGTGACTTTGTGGTACACATAAAGCGATTATTGATGGATTCATGAATTCTACCGTTTCTCGAGGAACGGCTGCTAGACCACTAATACTATGTAGATTCTACAAAACCAAAACAAAAACAAAATTGGTCAATTGCGAGAAAGCCATGAAGAGGGGCATATTACAAATAAAAAAAATCACATGGTAAAAAGTGAATATACACGTAAAGGACAACTGATGTTCTTCGCTACTGTCTAAGTATCAATTGGCGAATGGCTAGCCATGTTAAATTATACAATGACAATAGATGGAAATGGAAGAGAGCGAGCGGGAAAATATAACAGGGACTGCCATTTAAGCGATAGAGGAATGACATTATAGGTACAGCAGGAAAAGAGTGGATTACAATATCTAAAGACAGAAAAGAAACGGAACCAGCTGAAGGGACCTTTACCTAAATAGCGGTTCCTATAACTTATACACAAAATAAACATGAAGGAATAAAAATTATTTTCAAATCGAAAACAAAAGTTAAAACGTAAAAATTTTTTTTAATAATTTATTAATATTTATACAAATGTAACATTTAGATGATACTAATAAATTGATGTAGACTAACTATAAAATTAAAAAGAAAAGGAATATTTGTGTTATATTTTTCAGGTCACTTCGGTCCAGCGCTAGCTCTGATCGGAATGTCGTACGTGCCAAACGGAGATGTTACCCTTGCCGTCGGGATTCTAACCCTGGCCGTCGGACTAAACGCTGGATTATACACTGGTTTCATGGTATAAACGACACCAGCAGTTCTTTTAAATCAGTGAACTCTGAATTGGACACGTGTTCATATAAAGATCCATCTATCACACTTGATTTTGAAGATATAAGCTATAGAGATAATGTTGATACTTTGGTACAAATTTGGAATTACGTTACCTTCTCACAGACGTGTATAGACTGATGTATTGAGTTTATTTTGAGACTAAAGTAGAAAAAGTTAAATAGTTATTGTGGAATGAATCGAATAAAATATCTAATAATACTCATTATAAAGTACGTAAATATTATTAATATATATTACAATGAATGGATATTTAGTTCTTCTTAACTTCAGTTCCTTTAACATTTAAATAAGATTTTACAAAACATGGGAAATGTACGTAATTATATTTGTTTAACAGAGTAATATTATATGTAAATTCTGAGACTAGATTACTGCAGGGAACAAAACATAATTCGGGATACATTTATTTTTATTTTTGGAGCTAGTATTAGAATGTTAAACTGTATATGTATACTGTTAAATCCCAAGAGTGTTTTCTTACCTTCTTTGTCAGGTAAGAGTATATACAAAAATCTTTGTAATAAACTTTCGGAAGTTATAATAAAGGTGCCCGAAATATTGTTGGATTCAAAGCTTAAATATATTTTATAATATTGGGTTTTTCCACAACGAATCGCGGTTCAATATAGAAAAAGGTAAACAATTTTTCTTTTGGATATCAGCAAATAATAATAAATAATATACGTATATTCAGTCGAATTAACTTTGTGAGAAGTTAATTTATTCCTTTGCAAAAAAATTGTACAGAGCAATGATTAGAGGTACAAAGGGCGACGGAGTTTCCACTCGCAGCTCTTGTAATTTGGCAATCGGATTTTGTGTTTTGTATCGAGTTTGAGTATTAATTTAAAGAAATAGTAGGCTATAAGTTTCGGTTGTTTAATGTAGTGACATCTCTGTAGTAATCTTCTTGCCTGATTTGAAGAAACTATATTGGATAAAATCACCATTGGTTAAATTCACTCAATAGCATCATCTTCTGAGTTCACTTTAATTTGAGGTAAGTTTTAACCGATTCTTCAGGGTTAAGTCATTGTGACAGACGCTTTCGAATATTGCGTGGTTCATTTTTCACTACCAGTGCTGATACGATACAAGATCTCGTTTTGTTGTGCCACTTGAGTAACTTCACAGGGGACATGACACGTGATTGCTGATTGTTTTCACTCAATTCATTTAATTTAATTCAAATAATTTCATCATAGTTTTTTCACTTTCCTGGTTTGACGCAAATCAATTAAGATTGGTTTCCACTTCATCAGAGACTGCTGCTAACTTCGGCTGGATTGTTTGAGGCAGTTTCGTCTCCCTTGCCATTTAAATTGTTTTGTTATCGATAGTGGTTATGATTGTCCACGGGGCTCATTCTATAAGTCACAATTTCCAGAAATATAGAAATCAAAAACATATGTTAATTTCTTAAAGTGGCTGGTCTAATGTAAACACATTTCACTCTTCATTAACACTTCGAGCTGTAGCCGTGGCTGGTGTCACAAATGAACTCGTGAAATGAATTCGCGAAATAAAATAAAAACATAGCTAATTACGAAATAAAAATAATATAACTTTTAATTTGTAACTTAAAACAAACCCCAGTTCTGAAAGTAAGTGGTCATCCCTGATTGTCATGAGGAGTTTACGACGCTCACATGCCCACTTTCCTGTCGTACGCATCCACGTCGAGTTCTCTGACCTTTCGTTTCAACTGGCACATCAATTTGTTCGTAGTTAGTGCACATCGACATGGCTCCCAACTTCGCTGGAGTATTGATGGGCATCACCAACTGCATCTCGAACATTGTGTCGCTGATTGCGCCGCTCGTCGCCGGTGCCATTCTCAACGATCAGGTCAGGGATATGCTTATGAATACTCCTATTAATATTATTCAGTGTCATGAAATTAAATTTACTAAATTAACTTACTAAACGCAAAAGTAATTGGAAAATTGTTACATAAATTTATAAAATGGTTGGAATTACAAATTAAAATCATTATATTAATTTTAGTCATGATACATAGTAACAACTGATTGACCAGTGCAAGTATTCTGGTTGATTCGAATTTTATGACTTTTTTGTCACCTATCGATATCTTCAATCTGTTTCATTTTTGTTTGATTATAGACGGATTCAAGAGATTGGCAAAAGGTTTTCTACGTGGCTGCAGCAGTATACGCCACTGGTAACCTGATCTTCTTGATATTTGGCACCAGCGAGAGACAGAAATGGAATGACCTTGGACTAGCTGCTGATACAGGTATATAAGAAACATTAGGGTGTACAATTCCATTGTTGATTTATTGAAATCTTAGAAGGTTTATCTTATACCTCATATATATAAAATCACTGTCATGCACAAAAATCTCTACATAAGTGAAGAAACTAGGAGTGTATGTCACCACGTTTCTCTGTTTGGACCGGTTCAGGAATGGGATCGCCAGCTATTTTTCAAAAATTGTTATGCTACCCTAAATTACTAAAACCAACTACTTAAACATACTTAGAAGCAGTGAAGTGTATGTAGCGTGCCGTCCTGAAACATAATATTGTTTTAGCGGCGTATTTGCCTGTTGTTTTTTATGTAAAAAGCAAACAATTTGGTCAAAATTTTGACTCTGTCGCTAAGATCAAACCAAAGACCAAAACGCAAGATGATATCTTATTGTTGGTAATTTAAAGAGCTTTGCACGTATAACTAAGGTGATTATTAGGCTCGTATTTTTCCTAAATGTGGTTCTTCCCTGAAAATTGTTATTTCTTCCGTTCATTCTTTTAAAGATTTGCTACACGAAAGCATCAAAAATCACGGTAATATTTTTGTAGTATAGAAAACCATAAAAATTAATATACCAATTCACAAATAATTATAATACTCAATTACTAATATTCGAATTGCAGAAAATACAACGCATAAAAATGAATATAATAACGCTGGATTGGAATCATCGATTGGATCCTCCACAAAGTGACATTATGGCAAATTATAGGAAGATAAATTGAATTTCATTTGAAACAATCCTGCTTAAACATTAGCATTCATAAATGTAATTGATGTTAAATAAATATAATATATGTGCTTACATTTAACTATATTCAGTGTACCAATTACACAAGTCTTAAATCCTGAAATGTAAGTAGAATGGTTAGTATGTTACTATTAAAATACTTTTTTCTTTAACATTTCCTTTCGAAAAGCCTTCAAAAGGTTACAGCATAATATTTGGCTAGTCCACCTAAAATATATCATATAAATCCATGGTATCCATCCATTCTTGAGTTAAAGCCAATCTTTTCTGATCGTAAGCATCCCGCTGAACTGGAGATAGCTGCGCTTTGTACCAAAAAGTTTAATCCCAACTACTATTGCGTGGTGATAGGATTTAATACCTTCTTGGCTAGCTACCACATACTAGAATCAACTTTGAAATGTTTCTGCCGTGTTTTATTTATAATGTTGGAGAGCCGGAAATGCAGCGGCTTTTTGTTTTACGTTATTTACAGTAATTGTCTCTAGAAGGACCAATCAGTGGTTAATATCACAGACGAATAGCTAATTTGGTGCGATAATTTTGTGTATTGGGGCCGCCTAGAATACTGTTCCAATCTCATGCTGGCAGAACAGGGTGTCGTAAGAGGCGGCAGAAACCAGTCTGCTTGTTGGTAGGGTTCTGCGTAATGATTATATTTATTATCAAAATTATTATGAATTCATGAATATTATTACCGATATTATAATCTTTTCGTGTAGCCTACCTGGCTAGCTACCACTTTTCTGCTTGAGTCAACCGCTAAACGACTCGTCATGTTCTGGCTTTGGGGTTTGAGGGCCAGTAATTTCTTCCTTCTTGTTTCTCGGCCGACAACGCAGTGACGCTGTAGGTTTTATTCACGTCCATAGGACATGGGCGACGGTCTCCACTTACCATTAGGTGGCTCGTCTGCTCGTTCGTAGGCTGTTCATATAAAAAAGATAATGGAACATTTTACTTTATTTCTAGATATTAAGGGACCAAAAAATTGGGGGCTCATCCTTTTTTTTAGGTCAATCAAAGAGTATAATATATAATTGATCTCAAATGGTTTCTGTCCAACAATATGATTTTTGTCTTTCATCAGTTGAATAGACTCGGAGAAGATATTGTATGGTAGAAAGATAGTCAGCGATTATAAGAGGGGGTATAAGGGTGGGTTTTTTCATTGAATAATAAAAAAAGTAATTATATTCTACTACTTTATTTACTACGTTCACTTTGAAACTAAACTAAACTAAACAAGTACAGCGCAGAATCTATCTCCATTATTCTGATGCCCCATTAATACTGGTGGTGCACTTTATGAGCAAAATGAGAATGAATGCTGGTGTGGTGTTGGATAAACACGAATTCTTATACAGTTACTCGCCCCTACATTAGGATTTTCCGGTTCACATGTAAGGTAAGGTAAAGTATTATGCTAAAAGCAAAGGAGAATAACAGTTTTCTACTGGAATAAAATTGAAGTGTTTGCCTGTGATTGCAAAATAACTGCGTTTTGATAAGAGAATACAGTTATTTATAAGATGCCAGTGCGTAAGCTAGCGTTTAAAAAAAATTGTCTGTCTGTTCGTCCAGGCTAATTACTAGAACAGCTTAAGCGGTTTTGATGGAAATTTCATTGGACGATAAAGAGTTTGCAGACCAACGTACAGGTGGTATTTTACTGACCTTCTGGAGCTAAGATTGATGCTGATCAGCCGATTTCAATAGGATCTTAACTAATTCGGTACCAAAATTGTGGATATAAACTGACACTCATTTATTACAACACGGTTCCATGTTAGTACTTCATCTCCCGGGACCGCTTACGGTATGGAATTGTTTAAATGCTACCATAGTTTGACTTTCGAAAAGAGTGTGTAAAAACCAAATTAGAATAAAATTTATTTCATTCATTGATATTAGTTCGTTCATTCATTTCAACTTTCATTCGTTCAGTAAACTTAAGGATCGTTTTTCTCGAAATTAAGCGAGGACGGGTTGCTGAGCTATTATAAATGATTATTATGGAGTACACGCAGTGAAACCGGTGGGTATCCTTTTTTTAACATACATTAACTTCTTGATTACAAACGGTAAAGTGTGAGCTTCAAAATATGTTAATAAACTTAAAGATTATTGTGAAATATTTTACTGCTGTTTTGACATTTTCTTGAAGGCTCGCTAAGTAACGTCTATTTAGCCAATGAATTATGTTATTTCTAAGAGCTTTCGTTGCTGGCGCTTGAATGTGACATTAAAGTAAGCTTCGAGTTCAGTTCTCGTACAACCCGGCAACACTCGGTGCCATTAACACTGCGAGTATTAATTAGCGCTTTTTGTGAGAGCTTTTAAATTATTTTCCACTTGTACTTACAAGTCAAGAAGTAATTACGACGGAATTTGTAACTGCAGTACTTCAGTTTTCAGTTAAATTATATTAATTGAAAATGAATTTATGTTATTTTCTTATGTAGAGTGTCGTCCAAGAATGTAAAAAGAGCAAGTTTATACTACTATATAAGTCTGTACTGCCTCTCTGTCTATACATCGCATTTTTTTTATGATGAACATTCGTTTTTTGACTCATTGACAACAATTTTCCTTTAAAAAGTATTCATTTATATTACAATGGGGTTCGCTTGGAAAAAACAAACCACATGAAATTTTAACAACAAATATTTCTTGTATCCTAAAACATGAACTAAATTACTTAATGACAGTCATATTAAATTTATACCGCCAAAATAATTTAATATTTTTATTTAAAATAAATAATAGATAAATTTTGAATTATGAAATTTTACATAAAATTATTATGTCAAAAACAAAGTTATAATAAATAAATATCGGGCGCCTGGTTGGATTAATTCATTCTGTATAAAAATATATTTGGAAGGAATTCCAGTAAGAAAAGTTTACGAACAATAAACAGAATTAAGATTAACTACAGTAAATTAATCTTGTCTTAAATTAAATCGCGTTGAATCATGTTGGATGTCGAGTTTTTCGGTTTGTAAGTAGATATAATTACATAACAGAATGTAGCAATCCAAAACTATGAAATTATAAGCAAAAGTTGTAGGTGGCGCGCAAATCCGTCGTTTCAAGAAGAAGGTAGGTAGTAGTGACGCAGCATTACTCAAATACAAAAATAATGGTATGGTGATCCATTGTCATTGTCCCATTGTCTTTTGACCCAAGCTCATTTGTGTTCTAATGTGAGTCTGATAGTGCTTCAGTGCCATTTTTGTTGAGCTCAGGTTCATCCTTAATTTTATAATATACTAGCACTACCCGTGTAGAAATTATGAGGCAACATTCGATCATGAATACCGGTCTTAAGACATATTCGTATTATGACAGGCTCACGGAATGGGTTATGTCATTTCATCTCAGAAGAGGCTGTGTTCTCATAAAATGCAAAAATAAAATTACAACGCGTCTGTATGGACGTTTTGCGTTAGGTTATCTGGCGCATGGGAAATTCGATTGTTCGAACTGCTTACACGGGAAGAGGTCACATAAAGTTGAGAAGCAGGATCTTGTGAGCTCTACACCAGAATATTGTATACGTTTGAAACAAAAGTTTTTTAAGGGTTGATAAGAGGAATTAAGGAGGAAACGAGAATTTTCAGACACGTTTACCTGTGCGATATCGATTTAATCGTTTCTAGTTATTATACTAGATCGAGCATTATAGGAACTGGCAGATATGGATGGAACTTTCTAATGGTTCAAGATTAAAATGTAAGATGTATGTAAATGTAAAGTGTAAATTTGTCCCGTTGACTCTTTCCGTTAATGGGTACTTTTTAAAAACGCTGAATTTGTATTTAGCGTACTACGAGTATATTAAGAACTTTTTATCCTCAAATCTACATAAAACATATGTACACATTCCATTCCATTGGAAACTTAAAAACATCTGTTGTTTTTTTGTCTCTTTCTATTTTCCTTAGAAGAAAATTGAAAGATACGTATTTCATCAATTCAAGTAACAAAAGTGTTATGCAAATAAATAAATCAGTTGATGTTTAGAAAAAAACACTATACAAAGCTTCATCTCGTATCTCGAGGGAATTTCTATATTTTCCATTAAAAAGCAATCTAAATAGTAATCCAGAGCTAATAAATTTGTCACGGTATTCTGAAATCCGTTCATGAGCTTTCACGTAATGCCTAGACAGGTAAACAAGATTTCGTTCTTCGAGTGTCCCCTAATAGATATTTTAAAAAATATTCAGGGCACAGGAAAATTTCTCCTTGAGTCTTATTTTAGTATACATAATATCCTGTAGGCGTCTTAAAAAAACAGAGGCTGTTTAATTTCCTTCAAGTCATTATTTTTTGGTTCAGACATTGAGGAAAAAATCTTCAAACGCATTCTGGTAAACGACGAAGGAAATTGGGTCATAAACAGGCTAGGTATCCACATAATACTGCTAGATTTAACTGATCTTACTTGAAAGCCTTTTACTTGTTTTGGGGTTCTTTGGACCGTTCCTAAGTCCTGTAATTGGGTTTTAGTACTACAAAAAAACCGGTATGCAAAAGAACGCCCTGTATATCTTTCCGTCTATCACATGATATTTTCTTCGAATCTGTTTCACGAAAAAAGTTTAAATTTAGTATACTTTTTTTAGTATTAATATTATTTTTTTTAAATTTAATGACGTAAAAAATAATGACAAGAGAAGAAAAGAAAAAGTTTCATAAAATAATCACTGCAACAGCATTTACAACAAACAGACATCTTGACATACGACCAGCGGTCACTGATTTGGTCACATTACATTACTGATGTTTTCTCACTATTGACGAGGCAGGTTTGTAGAAATGAAGATTTCTCACGGCAAACGTTCTTAGGTTTTGAAAACCAATGCCCTTCCCACCGTTACACGATACCGCTTCCTAAATTTGGTTCCAACGTTCATTCCTTCCACTCCGAACCCGATACGACGTTCCTTAACCCGGTCGGTCACTTACGACTAATAAAAACGAGGTAGCGCCTAATTTTGCAGTATAAATCCTCGTTTCATCACATCTTTCGGTACACAGCCATCGATTTCACATCGAGTCAGCATTAATTTCATGACCCAACCTCGCAGTGCCATTCCAAGACTCCAGTTTGTCACCCGCTCATTGTCCCCTTTATCGTTTAGTCATCTCCGATCAACTTAACGGCAGACCGCGTCCTTTATTTATGCAATGAACAATCTCCTCGCTTTACTAAACGTATTACGTTACAATATATTTGTTTGGTGATAGGACTTCGCGTAAGGATTATATTATCAGTATTATTATTGAGTCATTAATACTATTACTGATATTATTATCTTTCCATGAAGCCTGCCTGGCTAGCTACCACCCTCCTGCTTGAGTCAGCCGCCAAACGGCTCGTCATGTTTCGGCTAGGGCTTAGAGCCAATACTTTTTATCTTACCTTCTTCTCATTTTCTGGCCGCCAACGCATCAGTGACACCTTTGGTTTTACTGATGTCTATGGGCGACGGTGACCAATTACCGTGAGGTGGCTCGTCCACTCGTTTTTCAGCTATTAACACATATTATTGTTTGCTAGATTGCAGTCGATACAAAGACTTGACCGATTTCGATTTGGCCACTAATCCTTTCAACCTGCCCTGGAGCAGCGTGGAGAAATTCTCTCCGAGTCCCGTAAATAAGACTCATACGTGTGTTTCATGAAACTATTAATAGCTTGTAGACATTCAGCTAATAAAAAAATGGTTTATATAAATTTTAATATCGATTACAATTTTATATCATACTCCTTTTTCGCCCGTAGGTTTATTTAGTGTGCCAAAACTCGTAGCTATCGTTACGTTGGTCGATGGGGGTATAAAAGTCAAATAGATGTACACAGGAGGGTTCGAATCGATCACAGCGATACTGGGTACTGAATTTCAGTTCAAGCATACTATGGCATTCATGGGGATAAAAAAATCTCGACATTTGTTACCATTTGTGTACCTTACGAAGTTGTTTCAAATGCGGTAAATTTCACAATTCTGAAACTCATTTACAAGATCGAGATCCAAGGAGATCGAACGAGATCGAGAGATAAAATGACCAAATAAAGGCATATTTACATAAACTCAAATTTGATTTGTCTAAACGATGGTAAATCCATGTTGTAGAGTGAATTGTCTTTCACTTGGCTGCATTTATTCCTAACCCACTCACTGGCCCAGAGAAGTAAAAATAATTATTAAGATGATATAATCTTTAACAACCCGAATTAATTAAATAGGCTTAAACGCTACCTGAATATTCGATCAAACCGTTGTCAAACTAATAATTTATTTTTTGCCGCTTTTAATCGCTTATTATGATCAACATATTCGGTCGGACAAATGGAAACGAACATTTTCGGTTCACCAATTAATACGAAATGGCATCGATGGAGTCATTTATCGGTTTAATGTAAACGAACTTAATGTTCTCGGTGGCTACATAAAATGTTCGTGATTTAGTGACATCACAACATAATTCTTAAATAAATTGAGCACATTATTTTCCTTTAAAGCAATAAACCATTCGAATAGGAGCAATAGCTATCAAAATAGTTTTACGGTCGTAATGCTAACAAGCTGTATCTGGCTTTATTGCTTTACACTTAACGACGTCCCAAAGATAAGCCTCTCCTGATGAGCTATGAAGCGGAGGCTGTTTGTCACTTTATGTGTTTGTTCAACAAATAATTAAAAATATACAATATAAAATTAGATAGAGAGGTATCTCGTGTATACCGATAGAGAAGGTAGTTATCAACTGGTCAACAAGTAGAGGAAGTTGTCGAGCGGGGAGTCTTATGTTGAACATAGCCAGTCTTGTGGCGGGCATGGTAGGGATCAGGCGTGTAACAGCGCTCGTAGATCTGTGCAGTAAAGAGCGCGTTAGGGATAATTCCCAGTGCCCCTTATCGTGGATACTAAATTAACACCATATGTAACACTTAATATAAGATGACGCTCGAAGCATATTTTTATCTGTCTCTTTTTTGATAATTATGGAAAATAAATATTTACATCTGCAGTTTTTGGATGGGTTAACTGGTGGTGAAGTTCCAGTTGGTAAAACGCAGTTAAACTTATCTTACAGACACCCACATAATAACACCAATGATATCAATTTTTCATTATCATTATGGCCAATATTATTTGTTCGTCGTTATGTTGCTACTAAATGCCAACTAGAAATCTTGCGATTTCATCGCGTCGAAAGAGGACGAGAAGGGATTGCTTTGTTTATGGTGTACTGAGGGTCAATCAGTTGATGGTTTCTATTACAGACGGACTGAATGACAGCAGACAAGCTGTAGATGACGCTCTCTCCTTGCCCTCGATCTTGAGAGCATCCCTGCAAATCGGTTTGGAAAGGGCTTCAGCCATACCAGTTCCAGGTCTTCTGCATATATGCTTCAGCCATATTTACATTTCGATTTAAAGTAAGTTATTAGGAATATTACATTTGTGCTCAGACCGTTATTAAGAATCTTTATTAACTTTGAGGTTTTAGTAGCTCCGTCCCCGAGTTGAAGGTAATATCATCTGTTTACAGGGTACAATCCTTAACAATAGAAGCGGCTATTGTACCTAGACTCCGTACTGTAGAAGCGGTTCGGTTGTTATATCAGAGAGTCGTTAATATGAAGGATTCTAGCTCCCTTCTTGGACTTTGATGGTAAAGACGTCCGTAAACAGGGATGATCACTTACCACCAGGTGACCCGTCAATTAATTTATTAACATTTGACATTGAAACATGCACACTAAAATTACGACAAATTTTACAAAACTATTGTATTATCAAGAATATTTTTTGAATATATAGAATCCCCCAGCCAGGTCTAGTAAACTATTGTCAAAAAATAATATTTAACAAATTTCAATTAACCATTTATTTCAAGACGACATTGTTATTTGCATATTCATTTACTCATATACCATGGTGTTCCATACCACCACGCTATGCTTCAACACTTCGCTTAAAAATTCCAATATGTTAATCACATATAATCTTTATTGTAAAAACACCGAGTCCCATAAAAGAACGCTGAACCTTTTGAAGACGATGTTAAAACGTAACCAAATTTTGTCTAATTCTATTTTCATGATTGTGTGTATCACTTTTTTAGTTATTTAAAATTTCATTATTTTTTATTAATTATATAATTATAAATTACGATAAACGTTTTGAAGTATTATAAATACACCTATTTCTATTATCTATATATATATACTAATATTATAAAGAGAACCCTTTGTATTTTTGTATGTTTGTAACGAATAAAGACAAAAACTACTGAGTCGATTTAAAAAAAATTTTCATCATTAGAATGCTACATTATCCCTGAGTAACATAGGCTATATTTATTGCTAGAAAAAATAAAGGATCCTTGCTAAAACTTCAGTAACGTGAAGCAAGGTGTAAAAAAATGTGTTCATAAATGTCTTTCATCGCATACGCTGCGGAAACTATTGATAAAGTACTCCCGTGCGAAGCCGGGGCGGGCCGCTAGTATACATATATATTAGATCCGCACACATACAAAGTCACAAAATGCATTCCCTCTTTATATGAATATTGATTAGAAGATTTAGAAATAAATTTACATGTTAAATACACGCGGGTGAGAATCTTCCAGGATTATATAATTATGTGATCTCAGTTGTATTTAATGTTATCCTATGTGGACTGTGTGTGACCGACGTATTGAACTTTATCACGTTTTATCAACTTATAAGACTAAGGAAATCGTTAGCATAACAAATTTGATTACAATAGGTATTTTGTCTAACATCAATAAAAAACTTCACAATTTTAAACAATCGAGTAGTAGTTTTATGTTAAAATTTGAATTTGAATTAATGAAACACTATTTTGTTATAACCCTTACTTCGTATTAAATAGACTTTGGCGAGCTCGTCGAATAGCTTGATAATATTCAGTGAAGCGTAGAAATTTAAATCTATTTATAGAATATTATTTAAATTATGAGCGTATTGGAAATTAATTATCACAATTTTCGCGAAAGAAAAAACCCTGCAGCCTACAGCATAGGTACATTCTAGAGTCTAGAGGATGTGTGAAGACGTCAACCCGTACTTGGACCTCATGGTGTATTGGAGCTGCTGGGTTTGGAACTGGGTTGTGATGATGATAGTAGAGGTGCGTGAATGAGAATTCACGCCGATATGTTGACATCACATATACGGAAATAATTAGATTTCCGGTGAGGTCTATTGAGACAATTATTTATTTGACCTAGGCTATTGTTCAACTGTGGCTTTGATCTGATCATGGCTCTGAAGTGCAGGGCTATTTGTGTAATCGAGGTAAAAGGGAACGTTTTTTATCATACTACTCCATACACGAGTGGTTTTCCTGGAAATAGAGTAAAAAATTTGACATTAATTTCTAAGAATTATCAAGTTCGATTTAACTACAGCTAACATTCTAACAATAAGCATTACCTACCTTGGCGAAACAAATAAACAAACGTATACATATTAATAAATATGTTATAGTTCAATCACATTCTTTTAATTTACAGTGACTGGCCCTGACTTCGCACGGGTGCAATTCATATTTATTGTGACTTTCATACGAAAATACCCGGAAATAGTCGGCATTTCCAGTGGATTTTTCCTAATGTTTTATCTCATAAAAGTGTTGTCTTGAAAATTATGGTTGGATCGTTTTCAAGCCATGAGACCTGCGGCAATTCATTTTTAGTTATATTTATATAGTTACATACATGCGTATCTGCATATATATAATGTGTGTGTGTGTATGTGTATTGCATGTTAATTTTTTTAATAATATTATTTATAGAATTGAATACTTGCCAAAAACGATCAACGCTTTTAAACTAAATTATGTATTATTTATTAAATACTTAAATGGTGATTAGTGAAATCATCTAATCGTGTCACTGGTTATTCAATGTAAGTTACTGTAAGTACGTTTCACTTCTCGCGTCGCGTGTGGCACGCACCGGACCCGGACGGCTTACTTTAAGCAGCTGTGTGAGGTATTGTCCGCCACCGTTATTGATATTTCTACTTGTTAAGCTCCGTGAACGCACTTTTGGAACTAGTCAATCCAATTTTAAGATTTTCTGTCGAGATTTGAAGAAATTTACTACCTGTACACTATAAATGAGGAATTTCAATACGAGATGTCTCTCAATGTAGAATTGTATTGTTAATTTGTAAGCAGCAATGCATCTGTGATCGACCTTACGTATGCATAATACAGGTGATCGTATGTTGATGTGATTTGACTTTTTTAAATGCCTACTATTAGGTCACACTCTCTCGATGTTTATATTGTCTTGGTCAAATTTACAATTGTTAATAAAATACTCCTTTATTCGTCCACTCAAGTTCAAATACATTTTTTAAAACTTGTAGTGGATTACCATGATGTTTATACAGTTTTTTTTTCCAAATATGAATTCATTAAATAAATTTAATTAAGTATTATATGAGATAATTAAATTCTCTTATATAAGATATTTGGCAGGATTTTAATGTGTATTTAAGTTAATTGTAATGATTTAATAAAAAGTAATTAAAATTAAAAAAAAAATTGACCTAAGTAGGAATGGACTTCAAAATATTTTTATATAATTATTACTTGTTTTTAATAATTTAATTCGAGTTATAATCAACTCGAATTAAAGTTATTGAAATTTTAAAGGCCGCCTTTTCTTAAAATGCTTCTTCATTAATTTTTGATAATTTTTAGTTTTAGTAGTGTAATAGATGTTTTTCAAATGATACACATACATACATACACAGTATCACACTAACTAATAGACAATTAGGCTACTTGAAAGTAGCAAAATGAGTATCTAACCTCCATATTATTCGTATTTAATGTTTTAAACGCCGTGTAAGTATATTTATTTTATTAATTTAAAAATTCATTAAAACAATATTACTCACAGAGAAAAATAATCAGATTCTCACAAGGGTAATAATTATTTCTGATCGATTTGAAAACCTGCCATCGAACTGAAACATTTCAGTATGTTAAAAAGAAAAATATATTAAAATTAATTAGGAACAGGTTTCAACAAGGATTGTCGCATAGGAATAATATATAATTGAGTAAATTATAGTGAAACTGTGTGTTACGCACTCGTAACTAACAACGGCACGGTGGACCGACGTTTCCTCTTAACGAGTAACACTGCAGCCTGCACGTCTAACTCAACCCTCAGGAGTACGGTGCATCTTCACGTGGAACTAAATTCTAACAATAGTTCTGGTAAATTAACGGTTATTAATGGGTAATGTAATTAAATTTGTGGGACCTAGCAGTTCTTCAGCTTTATTCACCGAATTTTCATTGTCTGCTATTTTCTGTACAGTAGAAGTTTTAGAGAAAAATACGAAATTTTAGAAAAAAGCTTCGGCGCAGCGAAGTTCCCTCGCGCTTCTGAGCACAAACCCAAGGCATTTGTGAGATTTTTTAGCTAAGGTAATAATATGATCTTGAAATGTAATTGATAGTATCAGGCGTTCATTTGCGGAAATTCATTGTTATTAAATTAGTATTAATTTACTTTGCAATAATCCGCAAGCACAATGTATGATGGTATATACTTCTATACATGCATAGAACCTTCCTCCCACAAAGGAAAACATGCAACTATGATAAATAAAAGTATATACCAACATACATACCGTCATCAACACGTGTTTCGCCCCGAAACAGAGCTTCCTCGGGGTAGTACACTCTACGAGTGTTAACCGCAAAGTGATCGCAGTTTTTCTTTATTTATTATCAGTGTACATTGGTTCACTGTTAGTTTCTTTTAAATATAGATCTAGTTTGACCTATCTTGGTCCAATTTCAGATTGAATTGCAAAGACGCTCCGTCGAAACAACATTTTTATTGCCTTCAGAACAAATAATAATGTTAAAACTATAATAAACTCTTAAAGACAAAAGAAATAGACAGGAACAATCTGGTATCTATAAGATGGTCTGTTCTAACTGTAACGGTGTTTACGTGGGTCAAACGGGTAGAAAATTTGACACACGTTACCGGGAACATATAGCCGCGTACAAAAATGGTCACGTAGACAGATCTAACTTTGCCAAACATCTTATAGAATCCGGTCATAGTATAACAAATAACCATTCTTACGAAATATTACATAACTATGGGAAAGGCTTTCGACTAAGCGTGCTTAAGCAGTTGGAAATAATTAGATATAACAACAATAGTAACATTACGCTGCTGAATGAACTAACGAATGTATCCAACTCGCTTTTTCTGAGGATTTTTTTAATAATAAACACCACCAAAATACGTCAAAGTCAGTTTTACCGGTGATTCATACTATCAAGAACAAGTTCAGATAACCAGTCGGGTGAGTTGAGTATAAAAGGCCCGCGTTCGGTAGCAGGCGCTCACTTTACGGTTAACATTCGTAGAGTCTAATCACCTTGAGGAAGCTCTGTTTCGGAGCGAAACACGTGTTGGTGACGGCATGTATGTTGGTATATACTTATATTTAATACCGTGAAATGTAAGTTTTGGATCAAATAACACCCTCAAATCTTTGATTAAAATGGATCTCCTAATTACTTGATTGCCAAATTTATAATGAAACTTAACGGGATGCCATGCCACATTCGACTAAGTTTCATCATAAAGCATTTGTCATTATTAAATTCATGGATAAAGTTGAAACTTTACGTTAAACTAATGTTATAATATAAACGTAGGTACAAGTCTTCATCCCCTATGGTTAATCAGGACGTGTGGAAACTATACTGGTGAGCAGCCGAGGCCAAATCATATTTATTAGAACTTAGTTTGTCTGTCGGAGCAGAGATGCAAGTTTAGGCTATTAGTGACCACAAAACATGTGTTACTAAAACTTGCTTACTTTTACTTGTAAAATGTACCAAAAGCGAGAGCGACATGCAGTGGAGAAGTGAATTAAGTTATACCTAGGGAGCTAGCGCACAACCACGGCTTCGCCTCGTTTTGGTTTTTTTTTGTATAAAAAGTTAAAAAAGAATGCTGTATAGCTAGAGTTTAGCGAGAGCTTTGGAAGTAAGGGATTCTACACATTGTGATGTTGGAGCAAACCTCTCCTGCTCGTAGTGTCTCTTTCTGACCAGACGAGGCTAAAAACTTTACGATAGGGAACAGGCTAGATGTCGTTACTTGCTGATCGATGATGTCAGTGCATGAAAATAGGTGATTTTCCTCTCTAGCTAGCTATCTTCCTTCGAGAATCTATCACCAAAGTAAAAAAAATGGTCCTTCAAGCAGAAGCTAGCCAGCTAGCCAGCATCGTTACTAATAATATACATTAAAAAAATATTGTAGACATAAATTGAAGGCTGAATTAATGAATAGTAAAAACAAATTAATGAGAACCAATTATGAAATTTAAAAATTACCATTAGAAAACAGACTACAAGATATCACTGAGAACAAAATAAACAGGTATTGTTGTTAATGAAAGTTTTGCAACACTTCACTTCAAAAAACCGGTCTGAAAGTGCTACACCTTTATGTAAATAGCAGTTAAAAATGAAGCTTATTGAATATATCCCCAATTTACAAAGGAAAGTGGATGTCGAGGGCTTGGTAATGGGAGTATTAAGGAATAACATACAATTGGCCTAGAGAAAAATAAAACTGTGATAAAATCTCGATACTGTTCAACTGAATTAATGGGTAGCGAAAACATTAAAACTCTACAGCAACGAACAAATATAAATGTAAAAGAAAAACAGTAATTTTCGATCCCAGCGACTAATAATAAAGTTCAACTGGGCCATCAAAATAAATCTCAAATTATTGTCAAGGGATCGGTTGACGAAAATCACTTGACACCTTTTAGGAACCACGTTATTATTATAACTTTTATAAAGCCTTACGTGCCACTTAAAAATGTTCTTGAGTCTATGAAAAGGGACACATTAAAGTTTATACTCTCATTTTTATTAGGATTATCCATGACAGAAATCCCCACATTATTGTCAGTGAGTATTTAATAAATTGATATATGTATTTGTATAATTTCGTTTAACAAATTATGATCGTTAGCTTAATTGTGTGCCCATAACCGCTTATTGTAGTTAATTAAGAATTTTGTAAAACCTATATTCCACGATAAACAAGATTTGATTTGATGTGAAACACACCTTCAAAAATATTTGGGCTGGCCTTAAAAGGTCATCCTCACCTTAAAATGGTTCATACAAAATAATTCTACTAAAAGAGAAACAAATAACAAACGCTTATTAGAAAATTATCCTTGCAGGCAGTAAAGATTACAATTTACATGCGGAACAAAATCATGGTTTGCGGTCTAAAATGTTAAAAAACGGTATTTACAAATGAAGCCATCCACCTTAGTCTTTGATTAGATACATCGGCCTCAGAAATCAAATGGGACTGTATTCCCATTTGAGGTGCATGGCAGAGATATTCACGAGCTGCAGGGGCCATTTAACACAAAATTTATTTCACTGCCCCGTTACACCACACAGCATTCAACGTACTCATGTTATCTAAGAGGATTTGGTAATATAATAATGCTTATCATAAATATATGTTTAATAATAAAAGTCAGTGTATGACAATTTCCACATATACATGTTTTTATATCAATAAACAAACATTCAATCAGTGAATATATGACAATGTGTGTAAACTCAGGTTGGGCTAACGCGTGATATGATCCCGTGTAGCTCTGGTTTTCAGCTTCCCCCTTCTCCCGAAGCTGTTATGTAGGAATTGCAGTTGATCCCACTATCACAAGCTGAATGATAATGACAATAACTTTCTATATAGTCTGTCTTGCTGTGTGATATGTTCGCACTGTTGACAGGTTTCAGTTGGTTCTGTTTATCCAATACAGCATTATGAGGGTCCCGAGTACTTCGCGGGTATTCGCGTGTAATCAACGACTAATTCACGAGACTAGCGCGCCATTATGGAATACACAGTCGCAAAAAAATCATTGAGATAAGAACATCATATTTTGTACTGTCCATGTTAAACAAGTTAAGTTAGTTAACGCACACATAC
>PDGT01000142.1:170670-181459 GCA_003671415.1 Megathymus violae | reverse complement strand
TGACCGGTTCACCTGTCCAAAGCTAAAGCGGTGAGAGTTTCGTTCGCGTCGCGTCGTTAGCGACGTCCCTCGTCACCGTTCGCCGTGCGTCGTGCGTCGCGACAGCCGCGCGGCGCCGGAGGCTGTTAGCTATGTACGTGACGGTCGACTATAAGATTAGCCCGGTTTGTATGGTGTTTTGAGATAGGTTGAATTTGAGACGTGTAACAACATATTGCACAAAGGGGATGTGTTAAAACATTCATAACACTTTTTGAAAGATACTTAACGCATCTTTTAGATAGTAATAAAATAAAACTTAATGAGACGAATCAAGTTTGCGATTAAATACATTTTTATATTTATCATGCAGTTATGAGGAAATACAATTTAAGTTCGAATCATGAATACATTAATCTTTATGATTAAAGATTTTCAAATGAAGGAAAGAGAAGAATTGAAAATAGATTTTAGTTAGATGGCAAGAGGTAGGTTGGATTTGCTAATGAAGTTCCAGTTAGTTTTAATTTTACTATTTGAGTTTTTTCCTTGATATGTATTGATTTAGCCTGAACGCAAACCTATTTTAGAACATTTCTTTACGTGTTCGAGAAAAACGGGGCCCGGTTGAATTGTTTGTCACCATATAATTCATGCAACTTATTTCTGCTGCTGTGGCCTAATCAGTAAATTTAAAGTTTTTATTCATGTCTTTATATTTAAAATGAAATATTTTATTGTATTAAGAATCTATTGTATTGAATAGTACTTTATATAGACCATCGGGATCACTCGGTTCCTCGAATAGGGGTCCGCAGATTCTGGCAATATTTATAAGTTTCCAACCTTCCGCAGCTGCTATAAAATAAATCAAGGTCAAATTCAAATGCATGGCGAAACGCCAAGATTGGTGTATCTCTGAACCACTGAATGAATTATGTTTACGAAATAAATTACAGAACACATTTTGTTACCAAATTTTTCAGGAAAATTTATGGCCACGGGCGATAAAAATTTTGTTTAGCATTAATATCACACTAGTCGTTACATAAAATTACGTAATCATAATCACAATAATTTTATTGTGGACAATAGGTATTATAGATAAATTGTTATCCATCTACTTTTATATACAATGCCTCTTGAGGTATACCATATTATAAAATAAGTATATGAATAACAAAAACAAAACTCAATTTCATAATTTTCCATTTTAAAAAATGGCATTAATGTAATCCATAATATTATTAATTTTCGCCGTTTAAATCACTTGACCGCTAGTTCTTCTGCTCCTTATTTAATTTTGTCGCCATGAGTCTTTCACACACTATTCACATATTGTGTATGATTGTCAATTATACTCGTATTCACAACATTAGCACTGGTAATAAAGGTAAGTTGATTATATCAAGAGCGGGTGGAACGTTAATGGGAATTTAAAAATTGTCCTACAACTGTCATGTTACAAAATTTAGATCTCGTGTCAACAGCTTGTTTATAACGAAAAGTTGTTAAAAACTTGATCATTATTTAAAGGCAAGAACTGCTTGATGAATTCGATATGTAACCATAAAGTGGTAATAAGTGTTCACTGTAAGTGTGAGTAGAAAATATTCTCCTTGAGAGTTTACTTCCGCTTGTCCTTTTAAGTCTGATCGGCGATAGGTTAGTTTGATTATTAAATATATTAGTAAAAATGTAATTCACATATTATTTTAGTATTAATTACTTTTTACTTTCAATTATTTTAACCTGTAGGTATTGATAATATACGAATTTTGATAAAATCATGTTGGAATAAAATATTATTGTATTCCACCATTAAAATTAGTTTTGATGTTGCTTCAATGTTTTGTTACATTTGAGATATAATTACTTCTTACATAAAAAGTATCGCCAAAAATCTATGTTCAAACAGACTGATTTTTGAAATTATGTTTAAATATTAATATCTTTTTTTTATGTTATTAACATTAAAAAAAACAACCGACCGCAGACGAGCCACATTATGGTAAGTGATCACCGTCGCCCATGGACGTCAGCAAGACCAAAGGTATCACTGATGCGTTGTCGGCCAGGAAATGCCATCGGCCATCTTACCTGACTTAGCTGAATGAAGCTCTTTAGAAGAGATAAAATTGGTTAAAATTAGCCGATTCAGCGATTAACTTGTGTGTCTCTACTAGAAACAACTCCACATAGTCTTTTTTATAGTGCAATCACGTACAGCCAAAGTTGCGTCGTGATTGCGTTTCCTGTTAGTGGTCGATCTTTATCTTTATAGCATCTCTTGAAACTTTGGCACTCGTTAAAGCCAAATTATAAGCCTTAAAGATTTTGAAGTGGTCATTGTCGAACGGTTTATTACGATTGTAAGTACTAATCGTTAAAGTTGTAACTGAAGCAGAATTCTAGACGGAATGTGAGAATCCTCCAGGTAGGTAAATAACGCTTACACTACGCTTGAGTATTGTCGAAATTAAATTAGGTGGTACAGCAATATCCAATACGAATCAGGATGAATTATTTAGTAGTCTTTCATGACGCGGCAGTGTTGTTTCGGACTTTACGATGAATGTAAATCATAAGGACCCAAAAATAAAATATAACTGATTATTGGCCTGTTCCCATGATTATTCCCATCTACTTTGTCTTCGATGATGTTTTTTATAAAAGCGTCATATTTTACAAGGTGTCCTGCCTCTTCTTTTCTTAGTTGTTTCAATTATTGTTATTATCTCATTTACTCTATTCACTAAATATTAAGCTACATATGCAGTCAACCTTCAATAAAATCACTATCAACACGTATAATATTCGTTCAAAATTAAAAGATAGATTACTAACTTAGATAAGATAAACTAACTTACAAAACCATAAAGAATATTCATACATTTCCTTCAAAAAGGACAAGTCTGTAATGTCATCTCTGAAGCATATTGACCCAATCTACATATATTTTGTCGCCGATATATTGTGCAGGTAGGCCCCAACCTGGTATCAAACGCCGGGATCGAAATTGCCCCTAAATTCATTTGGATTCGGGGAAGGTCACAATGCGAACGAAATTTCCGTAACATGATCTTTACAGGATACACGTATCTTGTTAACAGTATAATTTATGTGCAGGGCTTAGATGAAATTACTTTGTCGTTAAGTAGGCTAATTTTTTTGGAATCTGATAACAGCAAACTTATTCTGGTGTGGGAAAAACTCTGGTACTTTGTTTTCAGCTAAGAGCATATTACAATTTGAGTTTATCTGAGATAACTATTTAGGTGCCGTTTACCCTTTCTGTTCATTTCCTTTGTTGTCTTTGAATTGTGAATTACATTATTTTTTTACACACATAAAGAACTAACAAGATAAAATGATTTCGAATATGAATGTATTTAAATGTTCGTTAAGAGATTTTGCCAGCCTCCCATTGTTTTCTACGTCTTAAGTAAACATAATGTTGTGATGTATATAATTAAAATGGGTTAAATAAATTCGTACGTAACTCCTTCGTCTCTTTAATATGGCGAAAATAATATATATGATATTGGTAGTTTAATACTAGGTCGGCTAGCGATGGCGTTCTTCTCAAAGTATTCCATTGATATATTCGCTACTACTGACGTGACGGTACTACCTATTGCCACACGTCTGTTTGTAGCAAACATTTGCCATTATCTAAGAAATACCCAGCAAGGGCATAGTGTTCTAATAATTTAACATATTCCGCAGGTATATCATTATCCCGAAGAATACTAGCAACTACTTATAAGCAAGGTAATGGTAATATTTGTCAAAAGAGATTGTATAAAAAAAATCTTAACAAGTTGAATACCGATTAGAGGTGCATAATTAAAATAAATATTGTGGGGAATTTTAGGGTTAAGTTTAGTTGCTTTAGGCGCCCTCTGGAGCCCCCCCGGGGGCTGCCACCTTGTCGTGGTGGGGGGTTTGCGTATCCTAATGATCCCTGAGACTATACGTCAGAGTCTTGACTCATACCGGAAGTCGAAGGGTGAAGGATCAGACTAAGAGCAGCCCAGGGAGTATGTTTTTCCGGGTGCCCCTCTGTTAAGCAGAGGGCACTCTGGTCAGAAACGCGGTGTTGTGTTTCGGGCCCGAAAGGGTCCGATCGGGGGCAGTAGAGCGTTCTTGGTGCCCGAGAGCGCTTTAGGCGAAGGCGACCCGCATAGGCGGGCCAACCGTCGAGGCGTCACGGTCGTATGCGCGAGCGATCCCGTGACGCCCCATGAAGACGATGAGGGCCCCGCTGGGTTTTAGTGAGTATTCTGGCACGTAGCGGACGTCCAGCGAGTCCCACATGCCCGCTGCCTCCCCGCGGCGGGATGCATAAATGCATTTCCCAGCGTTAAAAGAAAAAGGCGCCCGCAGGAAGTAACACATCTCTTCTGACAGCGTGCTAATTCGAGCTATTATGTTGATGGATATTTCATAAATAAATATTAGCTAATAGTGAACTGAATAAGATCTTGCCGGTAAAGTTGGAGTATTATGATATTTCACAATTTACCACAAGACAGCTAAGTGATTCTAAAAAACTCCCATCTGGAAACGTTGCTTGGCAAAGAGCACAACGTACAAAATACACATTGTAACGAACCCTTCATAAATCCTTCTGTTACAATAATACCTATTTCGTTATCATCTAAGTGGGTTCGCAGTTTATTTGCCGGTAACAAACAAAATATTAACATAAGAGTTCGTAAAATACACGTCTGTATGCTTTATTCAAACGATATTAAATTTCGTGAACGTGGAATATGTTTGTTATGACGGTTATAGAAAGATATTGCAGTGTTTGTTATAAGTAATATTTTCTACTAGCAACTTGACGTCGTTTCACTTCGGCGAACGTAATCTTTAATTCAGTGTACATGCGGCAAATAATACGAATTTACATTGTTAAAATGCTCATATTAGCTTAACTTGTATCTAATGTACATATATGTTACTTAGGTTCAAAAAATAACAACTTACCTACAGAGACAGACACTTACTGCACTTCAACGGACATAGTTGCACTCGTTCATTGTAGGTATTCCGCTTTACAAGGAGAGAAGTCTTCGCTTTCGTATCTGAGATCAGAATGAATTGCGAACGGCCCTGCATTTACGGCCTTTACAATTTCACGCGCCCAACGATTTTCTTGTATCCAGGACCTTTATTTTTTGTTTTCCAAGGGGAAATCTTCAAAAGCTACCCGGTGCCGTGGAAGCGATGCTGGGCTATGTGAAATATTTACCGCACTAAAATCCCAACGGTGACCTTCCTCAGTGCAAGTAGAGGACTCCGGGATCTCCATAGGAACGCAACAGGAGTCCTCTGAGCGCGGTGCCCCTGTCGGGCTCTGCGCGGGAGGATAAACATGTTCCGTCCCGCACCCTCCGATCTTATCGACGGTACGTGGCCACACATACCGTCATCGTTCCCGGGGTCACTAGTTTTAGTATAGTCACTAGTTTTGTTAGTAGTAGTAGTAGTAGTATTAACACATAAGAAGCAATACATACTATGTATATTTACTCGTGCTGTAAAACAAATTAAAGAATGTAAGAATAGTAGCAGTAAAGTATTTATTAACTGGGGCCGATTCAAATTGACGTAAGGTTTGTGCTACTATGAATTATATGGACAGAGAAAATAACCGAGCCACTCGCCTAAGTACCATAATTTTGTTTCCGTTCTATGGGAGTGAAGAAACTTAATTGATGATTTAATTCATCCTACTCTGTACTAGTTATGCATAAAATAAAAAATAGTAGACATGTAATATGAATATTTATTACGGATAAGTGATCGCCCACCTTTATTATTAAAATGTTTGCATTCTTTACTATATATAACATCTGTTATAACAGAAATTAATCGCTGCAGGGATCACGAACGAATTTCTAAACTTAATATCATACACTGATTCTTTCCTTAAAGAAATGTAATTATATTCTAGTTTGATGACAAAAATTACGTTAAATATTGGATTTTATCCGACTTCAAAAAAGGAGCAAGTTCTCAATACGTTTGTATTTTTTTTGTTTGTTACCTAAGCACTTCGTCGTTTATTGACCGATTTTGTGAAAAAAAGTAGATGAAACCAAGAAATTCACCTTCTTTAAATTAAAGTCAGTTTATTATAGTTAAAATATTTACTTGTTCGTTTTCAAGTTAACGATACCGAATCAAATCTCTATGTAGGGACACCATTTCCAAAACTCTCAAGATCTGGCAAAACGGTAACACGCCACGACATATCGGATCAAAAGAATAGAAGACTACTCTTTCAGACCAACTTTCAAACCATGTCTAACTCACTACTAAGACCACCGTAATGGCATCACCCCTACTACAACAGTACACTTGCTGTGCAGGGTGTTCCCCGCGCAGTTCAGTGTTTGCGTATGCGCAAACAAGCAGCACCTACCGTTAGCAGTAGTCTCGGGGAGCATAACTTAAGTAGACTGTACCCATATTACTGTTCAATGTCTTCGAAAATTAAATACAAACAGATCACGACGTTTTGGAGCCTAAACCTAAAAACATTTTAACGATTAAGTCTTAGTAACGTAAATACCTGTAGGTAACTGGTAAAGATGTTATTTTAGCTTGGTCTGCCACCTTACGGGTGTAAAAACTATTTGAATTCAAAACATATAAATTGCTATTCTTCAGGACTGATACGGAATGTCGGAATCACGTACATTGTCCCAACTTCCCACAAATTGAAGCACAAAATTTCTTGAGTTTATATAAAAAAGTGCTAGTGTTTTTTTCACCTCTGAATTTCAAAACCAGTATGACTCTAAAACAAGTCTGCTACTACTGCAATGCATATATTCAATTAATTCATTTTAAAAATGAATTGGATCTTGAATTGAAAATTACCGTTTTGCCTAAATTCTCGCTCTGCATTGCCTACTTTGTATTCACAAAGCGCTTTTGCTCTTTCTCATATCCACTTGTAGATTATCTGCTTGTCAAATAACCGTCAAGCGACATGGCTGTTTACGATTATGTTTTTTTTTTTATTTCAACTTCGTATGTTTTTCTCTTGATTTTACTAAACTCCTGGTGGTTCTGTGATAGAACCAAAAATTGTTGCAGGAGGTCTTTTTTACATCGATTTTGAACCCAACTATGTTTTGTATATTGAAGAATACGGAATAAAAACCATTCTATTCAAACTTTGACTCATAAGCCTACGAGGAGGCCAAATTTAATTTGACTGTGACAAATTGGGGTACGTTAACGGTTAACAAACGAGCAAACGGATTAAATGATGGCAAGTGATCACCGCCACCGTTGTTTGTCCGTAACACGAAAGACCAAAATAGAAACGGGGGACCCGCTAATTATTTTTTATTTTATTTTGTATCACTTGTTTAAAGTAAATATTTAAAGAGCCTTTGTGTTCACAGAGAGGTACTTCGCAAAATACTTTTGCAAGCGATTCTTTCCAAATCACTTCGCCATGGACCGCAGACAAAATACTGGTATGGCCCCGGCACGGAATGTGTGTTTAATATGAAAATACAACTGCAGTGCGCCCGTCGGTAATTTAATAAGAACGGGATTGTAAGGAGATATGGCGTGCTTTTAGCCAAGTTAGGGCCGTTGTCACTGAGCGGGAACAAAGTTGGAGAGAAAAAGGCAGAGGGACAAATACGATTTGTAAATCTTTTTCGCGTAATATGCCGGCGCGATATTTATAGTCTCATTAAATAATATATGTTCTATGATAATTATAACTCTAATTTGTTATATTATGGATGAATTTTGAAATTTTTATCATTATTATTGTTTAATATTTATGTACTAATTATGGATTATGTTCTAATTTTATTAAATCCGCTTAGTTGTAAATTTCATGTTAATAATAAGTAGTGGTTGTATCTAAGGAATATAGGTAGGTATTACCTTCAATGTTACGATAGATCACTGCGCAAATAATCTACTATTCTAGAATGTAGTTTCAAATCATTATTAATTATTTCACATTACATAATTTTCAGTTACTGTAGTCTGATTATTTTGATAGAAACAATAAAGTTATACTTGTACATTGAGTTACCTATTTATATTTATTTAATTTACAAAATATGATATTGTTTTTAGCATCTATAAACAAAATTTATTACAGTATTCTTAATTGAAAATACAGTCAGAGTGACACAAAGGTTTTATTTGATTGAGAATAAAAGGTACTATGAATAGTCTAAACATTTTGTTTTTGTTATTTCCACTAAAAGTTGTTTCTTTTTCTTCTTCCTTGGCCGACAATGCATAAGCCACGCCTTTATGTTACTAATGTCCATGGGCGACAGTGACCACTTACCATCAGGTGGCTTGTCTGCTCGTTTGTCGGCTATTCAGATAAAAAAAAGGAATCCATAGTAACCATAAATTTACTAAAATACAATAATTATCTGTAAGGGCACATACAACACAAATGTTGTATTTTTTTGTTTTACGACAATCGTGTTGTAATGTGTTTGCTCTTATAAAGCTTTCGAATACATGGATCGAGTAACGCTATGTTTGAAAATGTCTTATTGTTCACAGAAGAAAGATGGGCGACCGCACTACTTATGCATTCATAACCTAGCACCTATTGCGCGATAAAGTTGGCAAACACCACTTTGATGCTACACTGAATTCTCTTTGGGAATGCTAATTTCCCTATCAAAGTGGTATCAAAGATTGTGAGAAATTGAAACTGCAATACCTACTTCTGCTTCCATCTAGTTCCTTGAACGGTTTACATGTTACATTAAGTTGAAAACTGAAATTTGCCCACCTTTAGATTGAATGAACGTTTTAGTACAGAAGTATTTGAGTCAGCAACATTTAAAAATTTTTCATTTAATATTAGTCCGTAGAATTAACATTACTCCGTTAATACAATTACAATTAACCTTTGTAAAGTAGAATTATGAATTAATTTTTTACTCGGTAACATAAATTATTTATTAAAAATATAGTGGTATTATTGTCTTTCCGGGAAGCCTGCCTGGCTAGCTACCACCCTCCCGCTCGAGTCAGCCACCGAACAATTCGTCGTATTCCGGCTGGGGGCTTCAAAGCCAGTACATTCTTTCTTACTTTGTCCTCATTTCCCGGCCGACAACGCATCAGTGATACCTTTGGTCTTACTGATGTCCATGGGTGACGGTGACCACTTATCATCCGGTAGCTCGCCTGCTAGCTTGTCGGCAATTAACATAAAATATATTGAATTTACAAAATATTTCGCTTATTATTTTAGTTTGGTAGACTATTGAAATAACTTAAAGTTGAGTGGACTGTTCAGTATAGTTTACTACTGGGATGATAATTAAAATAAGTGAAGTCCAAACCGCACTCGTGTCAGCTTGGTTCCGTATTGTAATGTATCCAAGACTTTATTTACCTTTCAATGAAGACTCATATTTTCCATTTTTTTAATTTATACTTTTTAAATGAATTTTTTGGAGCATCAAACTTTATGTATGTACCAAATTTCAGTATTATCCGTCCAAAGCATTCATAGAAAATAAAACATGATAGGCGGAGAAACAGACAGGCAAACGAACAATCTTACATCCGTTATGTGTTTCATGTGGTGAAAGGAAAGGAAAGGAAGGAAGGAAGAAACATACGACTGCAAATTGCCCAGAATTTACCTAAGCACACTAGTCATCCCCTGTATGTAACAACTCGGTAAAAAAATAATCGATAGCATTAAAAGTGTCGATGCTACCCTAAAGTTTAATCGAGTATACAATAGAACACTGAAGGCGGTAAATTATATGTAATGTGAGAAAGTTCCCACGTCCCCGGTTGGTGGCACAATTTAACCTAGTGATCGCACCCTTCGTGTGTATATTATCGATGATGCTGTTACCAAATGTGTGATCATAATAAAAAATAACGAGCCCTCCGTAAGGGCTTGTGCGATTTCGATGAACGCACCATATCGACGCAAGAAAACAAAAAGATCGTAACTGACAAAAATGGAATTGTTCAGGAGAGCCCAAAAATGATTTAATAAACTAGAAAAAAAATCATAACATTCGTTCTACCGCCCTAGAACAACGATATTTAGACAGCAAATTTGAAAAATATAACCGGTTATATTAATTCAATTAAATTCAACCTAAAATGGCTTTTAAACGTGGTTTATGTGGGTTACACCCTTTAGTGTATTTTTTTCAGGCATCAAGAAGGTTGTAACTGCAGCACCAAATGTATGAAAATCTGTTACTCTATAAAATTTTTAGAAAGTAAAAATGGTGTAATTGATTAGATTTATCCTGTACAAACCGTAAAACCGTCGTAAATGTAATAAACAACTTATTTGACGATGGCAATACTGATTTAAGTCCTGCACTCTCCATACTACAAGAAAACAACATTATATTAAAAGTGAACAGAAAAAGAATTTAAACATTTAAACTTAAACACTAAAGTAAAACAATATTGAAATTATTGGAAAGGTTTATTTAGCAAATTTTGGCATAAAACTAATGAAACGCGCTTAAAATTAACGTATTAAGGAACAAAACAATCATCGTCTTCTACGTCAGTATCAGGCAAACACTCGGCTTTCTTGCTACTGACTTTTAACTTCAAATACTCATCCGCAAATCTTCTGGGAATAGCTTGTTTCTCTACCAATTTTTTCAAATCAGTATATTTCTGGGTACTGATTAGTATTTTAGAGGAGTATAATGGAGTTTTTAAAGATGCACCCGTTATATCACCAATATGGATTTCCATGGTTTCGGCTTTCGGTAACATCGAATTTTTAAGAAACATT